>VRLP01000958.1:0-162597 GCA_009660295.1 Lophius piscatorius | reverse complement strand
TTGAGCTAATGGATCTCTCTCCTGTATCTGCTGTGGTGGGCTGGACTCTGGGGACAGACTGAGGCAGGAGAAATCTCTGTGACACAGGGGAAAGACGTATGAGTTGAAATATTCTACATCGTGTGGAAGAAGAATATTGTGTGTTTTGTTATACTACAGCAGATGACACAGATGGTCTTTTAGAGAGTCTTGGACGCTCAGACTCTTCAGGGAATATTTTCATAAGAAGGAGCTCTGTCCAGAGCAGCAGAGTGGAAATATCCCCCTTTGGAGTCTGGACACCGGTTGTGGTGGCTGATGACTCTGGTGAAGCTGTTGAATGATGAGCCTGAGGGATTTGTGAGGACTGGATGGAGATGGAGATCATCAAATCATCATTAAAGATCTAAATGAACGAAGAGAGTCTTATTCTCTTTTAGTTTTATTATTATTTGTAATTATTTGCTGTCGTTGTTGGTGGCTTCAATTTCCTTGTTGTTGTCCTGTAAAGCAGTTTGTAACTTTGTTTTGAAATTTTTAATACAAGTCAACTCTTAATATTGTAATATATATATATATATATATATATATATATATACATACACACATAGTGATTGAGAACTGAGACTGAACATGTGTTAAAGGTGAGGATAATAGAGTGGTATGAGCTGTGACTGTGGCCCCGAGTGTTCAAGATGATAGTCTTTTTGAGTGAACTGTGAACTTTGGAAAGATCTCCATTATTGTTACCTGTGATTTAATTGGCTGCTTGGTGTCAACTGAGAGGAAAAATATTGGAGAAAAAAACAAGCAATCTTGTTTTTTCTCCCTGGTTGAGTTTCTTGCTCGCTTCCTCTTTTTAGGTGGTCTTACATCGATCATGGCTGACATGGACTCGTGGATAAACCAAGGTTGAAAAGAGACTTGATGTTGGAAAAGCGCAAAATGATGGATGGTTTTGAAATGCATGTGTTAGGAAGTATCTTTATTTGTGATAAAATAATGAATAAGCTTAAGATGTTGTCAGAAAAATGAAAATTCGAGTAAAGTATTGATACCCCAAAACTCTCCTTAAGGGCACTAATAAAGTATTTGTACTTTGTTACTTCCTCTTCTGCAGAGGGTTGATTCTATTAGCAACCGGCTAGGGAGTAGCGAGTGGTGAGTGGCACACCGAAGGCTTGACATCTTCAGTGTGCAGGTTTCTGGTAAATGTTGTTTCCTGTTGGAAAATAAAGGTTTAAACCAACAATCTGAATCAGACAACTTCAATAGTTTGATGAAGAAAAAGACCACATCCATGATGGCAAAGGATGGATGAAAACTGAATGATTTCATTGGCCGTTTTTAATGCTATATAAATGTGGTCATCGGCATAAAAAGTAAAATGATATTTTGTGTTTGTATAGTGAATGTCTCACTTGCAGCATTTATACATACAGATCAATATTACTAAGCGGTTCAGACTTGAAGATCAGATGAACCTCAGATAAGAAAACCACTACAGAAAAGTGTTAAGATTAGATCAGATTCGACTTTATGGTCCATGTCCTCTACAAGTACTCAAACAAAACGAGTTAAAGATCCGTTTCCAAGGCGCAAATAGTAACATAAGAGCTTATACAAATGGAATATTTACAGAAAAATACACCTGTTAAATCGTACATATATACATTTATACGCAGTGTGTAAACTAAGTCATACTTTATTGATTCCAAGCTGGGAGACTTACTTGTTACACAAACACACACACACACACACATATACACACACACACAAAATCGGAATATAAATATAATTAGAGAATATAAATATAAACATAGGGTCAAAGAGCGCGTTATACCCAGACAGCGTTCGTGTTGTAAAGCAGGAATGAGGTCGGAGGATGTGTAGTGTACAAACATGTCTAAGGTTATTATTGTGCTCATTGGTTCGTCTGACAGAGAGGACTGAGATATCTCGTTCTATAGAGATATTGCATTAGGCAGGATAGATTTCCTGAATCAGTATCCTTGTGAATCCTTGTGACAGCGGAGCTGGATGAGTCTGCTGGAGAAGGAGCTCCGCTGTCTGTCCAGAGGTTGGTGGAGAGGATGCTCATGATTATAAATGATGCACAACAGTTTGTCCAGTGTCCTCCTGTCCACCACCACCTCAAAGGTGTCCAGTTTGTAGCCAATGACAGAGCCGGCCTTCTTAACCATTTTATTGACTCTACCAGTCCTCAGAGAGAAGATCTCCAGCCTCTTGCTGCATAAGTCTAAGGATCTGAGCCTCTTCAGGAAGTGAAGGAAGAGTCTGCTCTTCCCCTTCTTGTACATGGCCGTCGAGGTGCACCCCCAGGTAATTGTGCAACATTCTCCCCCAGAATGCACTGTGGTTTACCTGTTCCTCCTGAAGACAATCACCATCTCTGTGGTCAAATCATCAACCACTGCTCTGTACTCCTCCCATCCATCCCTCATATGCCCCACCACTGCAGAGTCGTCAGAGAACTTCTACAGGTGGTACAACCAAGTGTTGTTCTGATAGTCTGAGGAGTAAAGGTGAAGAGAGAGGAGACAGAACAATCCCCCTGTGGCGCCCCCTTATTACTCTCAACCGTCTCAGACAGAACTCTGCCCAGTCGGACAAACTGTGATCCATCTGTCAGGTAATCAGTAATCCAGGAGACTTCAGCAGAAAAACAACAAAGAGTGTGAAAGAAGTCTAGTAGGGTTTTTACACATTGACTGGTTAAAAGGCCACTGGTTGGATTTATAAAAAACAGTGAATAAGCAGGATTTTCCATTAAGGATGGCAACAATGGTGAAAAGAAGCAGCCATATATATCAGAAATCTAACTGCAGCTTTGAAAAAAGAAAAAGAATAATGTGAATAATCCAAAGATCTGCACTTGAGGAAAATACAAGAGGGAAGTCATTTTTTAATGTAACATAGAATACATTTTCAATAATGGTAGATTGAAGTTGTAATATATTGATATATTTAACAGGAAGGTTTACAATTATCATATCATTTCTGAATGATATAATAAAAGCATATGCAGCTAGAACCGATATAAATCATTCTTATTAACTTTACAGTATTATTTTGGGCCCTTAATAGTAATATATTTCAGTAAAGTAAGTAAAATGAGGTAGTGTTTCTTTTCGCTTACATCGTCCAGACCCTCTGGTATATCCACATTCTCAGTAGAAACATCGAAGAGCTCATTCCTGCAGAGGTCCCTCCCAGTCAGGAGTTGTGAAAACTACTTGACAGTCCGTCTCGGTCCGTGTGCAGAATGCCCGCTCAACACTGTTTGTACAGGATGTCAAACAAAAAAATAAATAAATAAAGTATTGCAGATCCAGATTTAGAAAAAAGAAAGTCTACAGGGCAGAAAGGGAGAACAAACAGCAACACTTTTGTTTCCTCTGAGAGAGACAAGTTTCTGAGTCGTTAGTGAGAATGAAATCCTTCACAGATACAGTAGGGCTTCGTTTACAGTATCCTGAAGCCAGTAACAGCAGTTTTTTTGCCTATCTAGCTGAAATCCACGCAATACTTTAATCACTATTCGATTGAAGAAGAAGAATTTCGCTGAGAGTTGCCTGGATTTCAGCTAAATAGACAAAATTCGATGACTATAAAGATAAAAGAGAATAATAATAATATTGAGTTATATAATGTCCGTCCATAAATTTTCTTTTCCTGTTATCAGCAGAGTGACATTATTGATTCATTATTTTTCTAGCCAGCTAGTTTTTTCCCCCTAGCTAGCTAGTTTAAGGTAGTTACTTTATCTAGTTTAATACATTTCATCACCTCAAAATAACAGTGTTAAACATTTAAGCTATCTCTTTCATCACATTTTAGTCAATACACAACAGGAGGCTATCCAGATGCTGCAACCGGTTTATACCAGAGTTGCAGGGTTGCTGGAGTCTATCTCAGCTGGCAGTGAATGAGAGGAAGGGAACATTGGGGGGTCAACAGTTCATCACAGGGGCCACACACTACCTGACAAACAGCTATTCACATTCACAACAACGCTCACTTTAGACTGCCGGAGGAAGGCAGAGCCCTGCTCAGACATGAGAGGAAAATACAAACTTGTGGGTTCAATACTCTGGTTTTGAACCCACTACCTTATTGCTGTGAAGCTGTGGAAAGCGCAAACCATTACACCACCCTTACTGCCCCACTGGATGAGGCTACTTAACAAAATGATGGTAATCACTAAACTACAATATAATTGTGCCCCAAGCTTGATATGCACATAGTCTAAAAATTAAAAAAAACATTAATCACATGCTGATGGCGGCATTTCAAGGTTGTCCGTTAAAAATAATGCTATACTCCTGCCTCTACTCTGATATTAGATGTTGAAATAAAATCCATTCTAATTGATGCAGAAGATGTGAATGTGTCATTGCAAAACTGTGTCCAACCACAATATCATATCTGGTATTTATTATTTGTTAGTATTATTTTTTGAATGAGTTGAATTTTTTGAGTGTGAATGAAAGGGAGGCAGTTGGAACGTTGAGGATGATGGAGCAGGGGTGAAGAAGATGCAGGAGTTTAAGTACTTTGGGTCATCCATTCAGAGCAACGGGGATTGTGGAAAAGAGGTGAAGAAGCGATTAGAGGCGAGGTGGAGTGGGTCGAGAAGCGTGTCAGGAGTTATCTGTGACAGAAGAGTAGCAGCAGGAGTGAAGGGAAAGGTTTCCAAGATGGTGGTGAGAGCAGCTCTGCTGGATGGTTTAGAGTAGGCGACTGAGCAGAAGGCAGGAGGCAGAGCTGGAGGTGGTCACGTTTTCTTTAACATCTTGTGGAAACCAGGGAGCAGCGGCCTCCTTCGGGAGGATGATGCACCCTGCCAAACTACCTAAATGGGTCAGATAGGATTTTTTGGGAACAAAACAGTGAATTCAAGATGTTGACTTGACCTCTATATACATCCCAGATCTCAATCCAATTGGGCATCTGTGTGTGAAGTTCCGGTCAAGTCTGATCTATGGAAGCCCCACCTCACAACAATGTTAAAGGTTCTGCTGCTAACATCATGGTGTCAGATACCACAGTACACCTTCAGAGGTCTTGTGGAGTCCATGCCTGAATGGACCTAAGCTGTTTTGACGGGAGAGATAAACAATATTAGAATTATTCAGAGGTTGGCTGGAAATCTAGAGCTCATGCTTGGATGCCAGGTTTCTGTCCGCAAAACAGCTGTCAAACTGTTCAAAGAAGCGGGCTTATTAGGGTCAAACCTACAAAAAGCGGTGAAGGAGATTGGGGAAGAGTCAGAAGAAGCCAAGTACTTGGCTGTGGCTCCGGAGGAAGGACGGCAATTGGGGGCCTGTAAAGGGGTCGGCAAGGTGACGTCCCTACGTGCACCACTATCCCCCCGCCGGGGGGTAAGCGGTTGGAACGTCGGTGAACCAGCCGATGCTCCCTGGTTTCCACAAGATGTTAAAGAAAACGTGACCACCTCCAGTTGACCTATTGGCACAGGCGGAAGGGCAGCAGGTAGAAACGCTGATGCGGGTGGCAACACCTCGCCTGCAAAAGACCTAAAGGTCGGTTATGACGTTATGACTGATGATCGTATGTTTGAACTGAAATGCATTGAGAGAAAGATTTCCAGTTGTTAGGGACTATTGGCATGCTTTCCTTTTTTCTTTTCACTTTACATATTGCGTTATAAGGGTAAGTTATTGATGTTCGATACTGTACTGCACACAAACGGCTGAAAAAATAAATACATTTGAAAGTGCAAACAGTTTTTGTCTCTTATTCAACCACCGTCTTTAGTCATGTTTGCTCTTAACAAAAAAGTTTCATCAAGTGCTGCAAATATGTATTGGTCAGGGGTCAGTGTGTGTGTGTGTTAGTGTGTGTGTGTGTTGAAATGGTTCAAAAGCATTTTCGTGGCTCCTTTGTTTCCGCCCCATCTGTGGGCATCATAATAACACAGAGCAGAGCGCTGCATGATCCTGCAGCAGACAGCCAGCAGGAGGACGCACACTGTGAGGAAAAGGTCATCTAGCTTTTATTAAGGTGTCATCTAGATTTTATCAGGATGGAGAGCACTAAAGGCTGCCACTCTGAAAAGATTGAGTTGGGTGGTGGGGGGGGACCATCAATAGGCGGGCGGGGTGAAAAATTGCACAAAAGACACGCGCTGAAAAGGATGACGACGGTAAAAGCTGCACTGAGGACACCTTCCATACAGTATTGATAGTAAAAGCAGTAAAATAATGAAGTTTTGTTAGTATCATAATAGTCCATTAAGCTCTGTTGGCCTTATTAATCTGTAGCGTTTGAGCAGAATGTAACACGAAAAATTTGTATCGGCCATTAATTTTGTACGAGCGAACGCGCTCAACCATCCCCTGACCTTTTCCTCCTCATCTCGCTCAATCAAGTACGTTAACCGTCCCGATGTGTGATGTTTCTCGGCTGAAAGGATGACAGCAGTTATTCTTCCCTGTGATCCGGGGAGGCATAAAAGAAAACAGGTGCTTCGGAATTCGTCTTCTGTGACATGAAGCCAAAAATAGAAGAAATAGAAAAAGAGAAAAAACCCGCTCTGAAACTATGAAAGGACAAAATAAACAGATATAACTGCATGAGAAATATTTTTGAAATGTACACAAATTATGAACCTTTAATATCCTCACCAAGAACAAAATAATATATGGAAAAAATAATTTTTTATTTAAACACTTTAAATGTGTCTTAAAATTACAAATGGATTGGTAAAGCGTGTTTTTAAAAAGAAAAACAAAAACAAACTTCATGATGATATTTTGTATTTCAATGAAAATGCTTTTTAATTACTATTTTTAATCAGATTAGCTAAACCTTTGGGTCAAGCAAGGTTTTAGAAAACTATTTTGTTGGTTGTATCAAGTTACATAATTCTGTTTAGTAAGTCCTCACGGGCTTTTAATAGTATACAAAAAAAAAAAGCATCGGATAGGACTTTTTTAATAGCCACGGTTAATGCCTCCTCCACAGCGGCCCTTTTGACATATGGTGTCCCCCAGGGCTCCGTCCTCCCCCTTACTCTTTTTCAAAATACATGCTGGCGAAATAGAGAAAGAAATAGATACTCTGCTCAACCAGACGGTTGAGCGGGACATTAAAGGATTGATCCATGAAAACAGGAAAACTGTTCAGCTTATATTGTAGGCAAAAAGAAACCAAATCTGTACAGAGCTTCAAGACTTTTGCACAAAAAGAAGTGATTATAGCTGCACAGTTCGTTTAACTTCCTTGGAGGAAGGAGTGGAGCCAGCTTTTGAGGTGACCACAAAACCACAGGAGAGCTTGCCTTAAAGACAAGCTGTTATGACACGTCTGAAAGCGCACACAGAATATTTGCCTTTTTAACTCTAGCTGCGATTGTTGTGTGAGTGGGCGCAGCTCCGTATGAAAGTAAAAGACACAGCGATCACGCTAACTGTTTAATCCCTGACATCTCCCCGAGAGGATATTGTCACAAAAGTCAGGAGATTTTTTTGTTTTATCTTTCCGTGATAATGACATGTTTTTGTCATTATTGAGACAAACGCGAGAATTTGAGAAACTTTTCCTCGTTAAGATGACATGCGAACTCTTGAAGGTCCTCGGGGTAACAAAGTGCTGTCATGTGACTGCTGTCATAGCCAGAAACTGAAGGTGGGAGCAAATGTTCATCACGGAGAACTGGGTGTCATTTAAGGTATAATTTGAATACTTAATGAAGTTTGTTTTTTTTAGAGGCATTGTTCCTTTTTTCGACATGGTTCATTTCATATGCTGTAATTACCTCCAGAGAGAAGGTCATGTTTTCATCAGCGTTTCTTTGTTACGTCCACCAAGGAGGTTGTGTTAGGTCACCAATCCCCTTATTGTCTGCTAACGGATTATTTCTTATTACACACCAGGCACGTAGACAGAGTGTGGAAAGTACAGACAGACTTCTGTAAGATGAAATAAGTCGCCGTTGTCTGTTCTTCTTCTAAACTCACTGCTGACGAAGATTGAGATGGTTCTGATTCAAGGTTATCTGATTCTGGAGGCTCCCTTCCCACAAACCATTGCGTTTTAAGGCCACTTATGCTCAACCTTTACGACAGATGATACAGATAAGATGCAGCAAAGTGATGCAGTGGGCCTCACCTCAAGAAGGTTACTGGTTCAATTCCTCCTCTGCTCTTGGGGCTGTTTAGTGTGGAGTTCACATGTTCGCCCCATGTTTGCATGGCTTCCCTCTGGGTACTCCAGCTTCCCGCAGTTCAAAGACCTTTGCCCATAACCTTTATTCAATGTCAGTGAATAGCTGAAATATGTGTCTCTATGTTCCAGACCTGTGATGAACTGGTGAGCTTGTTCTATGTCAGCAGGGATGTACTCCAGTCCCCAGTGACCCTGAAAAGGATAAGTGTTACAACAAAAAAGGATGGATTCTTCCATAATGTGCTTTCGTTTTGTATTTTTTGTCTGCATGGACACTTCAGTCGTGTTTTCAGGATTGCAGACAAGGAAAACGAATAATTGTCTATTGCATTTGAAAGCTTACATCTTGCAACTTTAAAGCCCATTGTGTTAAATTTAGGGGGGTATTTAGGGCTATTTCTCTAAATATATGGAATAGAATATTGATAAAGTTTTTATGCGTGCTTTCAACTGAACGTTTTTTTTAATTTTTTTTAGAAAGACTCGTTTTTATCTCCTTTTATTTCCAGTGAGTGCGTCTGTATGGAGGCTTCCATGTTTGCAAAAACTTCTGGAGAGAGATTCGGCATTTTAAGTTGTTGTACTATATTTGGACAAATTGAGGATCATACTTATCATGTAGAACAAGAAAAAAGCATCGGAGCACCAAGCTTTCAACTGTCTAAGCCAAGATTCTACTTTTAGGTGTTGAAATCCTCCGCCAGCCCTGACAGGGATTCCAAGTGGCTGCTGGGAAGCCGTGCAGGGAAGGAGGCCGCCTCCTCAATCTACTCGGAGGATTCAACTTGGCTCGGCTGCCAGCCACCAGCCCTTGGTAAAGAAGGAGAAGGAAAGAGCTCGCAGCGCCTCCCCCTGGCCAAATATTACACTCTGGAAATTTAGGAACATATCCATCCATGGCTTGTTTTTATGTCAAATTCAAAAGTTACTTTAGAAAAATCCAATATGTCACTGTCCTATAGAGTAAAAGAAGGCAACCTGCTTAAAGCTAATTTATAGAGGTACGGCATTAAATACTTATATGGATATGAACCGTGTTTTTTGTTTGTACATAATTATATTCCATAAAAGTCTGAGATATTCTGGAATCATCACCACCGCCTTCTCCACGTCTGTTTTTGCTCCTGCAGATCCTTTGTGTTAATGTGTTAACTCAAAAGCTATTTCATGGATTTCATTTTCGGATTTTATTCCCACATAGACTTTTGGATGGAGCTTTATCTGCAAAAGTTTTCGAGCCATACTTTATCAACTTTTGGTCCAATTTACTCCAAATTTGGTGAACATGAATTGACTAATAGTTCACGTTTTACTCAAAACGTGGATTTTTGTTTGATTAAAAACATTGTTTTTCGGACATTACTTCCCATTTGACTTGAGGGTTTCAATCAGGGGATTGTTTGTACAACGCAGGGGACTGGGGGATTTCCGGGGATGTACCCTGGGCCTATACCCAATGTCAGCCTTGTTGCGTATGTTTTTTAGAGAGCTTACAAATTCGGGTGAGACGAACAAAATAGAGCAGTGCCACTGGAAATAACAGCGGACGTACCTATAGTTAGATATTGGTATATGTATCATACTGATGTCATAGCTGCATTTGTAAACGGTAAATGGACTGTACTTATTTAGCGCTTCTCAGTGAGCCATCATCCACACAAACATTCATGCAGTGATGATAGAGGCTGCCATGCAAGGCGCCAAATGCTTGTCAGGAGCAGTAACCATTCGCGCCATCGTTCACGCACCAATGCAACAACCAATTGGGAGACACTTGGGGTTCAGTATCTTGCCCAAGGACAAGTGCACCGCAGTTGCCGAGGACCGAACCACCGACCTTCAGATAAGTGGAGAACCGCTCTAACAACTGAGCCACCGTTGCCTTTTGGGTGCTAGATTTAACAGAGAGGTTCTGAAGGGTAGGCTCCACCTCCACACAAGCAAAACTTGGAAAAATGGTAGATGCAACCATGACTGCATGGCTTCAGCAGTGACTCATGAAAGAAGATGAAGGGTCTACTGACCAGCCTGGAAGAACGTCAACCACTAGCAGTTGCTGGTCAAAGCACAAGGCTGGGCACATGTTAATAACACTAGTTCTCATTGATAAGATTTTGTCACAGGGTCCCCAAACTGATGTATATTTCCTTAATGATTAAAGCCCATGATGAAACTGAAATATATGCTGAGATTCTGTTAGTTAAGGTAACAGTTATGGTAAAAATAAGTGATTCTATATTTTGCTAGGGACCCCCGCTTAAAGAACCCCTGCTGAATTCAGTATGCAGATACTGAATTATTCGATTTAGTTTTTTCTCAATGAGTTTGAATGAGTTGAGTTGTAGTTAACCAAGTCCTGGCTCCCTGTTCTTCTCCCCGGGGAGTTATCGCCTTTGGTATGGACGCCGCGGCCCATTGCAGCCTTGAGGCCTTCTCTATATTTGCCTCCAGGTTGTCATCTCACTTGACGGGAACTATCCTCCCCACGGCACAGAGAAAGAGAGAATCGGTAGGCCAGTCTCGGTTCAAGCCTACAAGCGTGCTCCTTGCGACCATGCAAACAAAAGTAGATGGTACCACCACCACCATTGAGGATTCTTGAAAATATAGTTGATTTGTCACTGTTGTTGTGTGTCTTACAGTGGCCACCATACGTATCAACAGATAGATGAGTGAGGAGATAGTCTCAATATGATAGAGAACTTATGGCTACTCAGAAGCAGTTGTTCTCTGAGAGAAGAGACTGTCTCTCCAGAACCAAGGTGCAATCCTTGAAAATCAAGCTGACAGCGCACATGGGTGCATATATAGACAAGGGTAGTATCACGAACCAGTTGGCACATCTTAAAATCCGTCACCACCATGAAAAACAGGTTGGACAGAAGCCTGTGAGTAGAGAGGTGGTATCTTCACTCAGAGATCAACAGTTACAAAATTGCATCGCAGTTCCATTCGCCAGACCACAAGAATACTTTCACTACCAAACCGGTCCCTGGGGCAAAATGGTTGGGGAACCGAGATTTATAAGATCTCCTGCGGCCCACCTCCAGTGCCTTGACAGCCGACCTGAGGTCCGTGAAACCACCCTTTGGGAGTCACTGCCCTAAAACAAGACTAAATTTAAAAACAGTAAGTATGGCAGTTAGCAAACTAGTAGATGCTGCAGTGAGGATACATGATGATTGATGACTGCTGCAGCCGTCACATGATCACAGTTCGTTTTATCAAAAAGAGCCTGTTAACCCCCGTAAATAAACATGTTCCTGCAAACGTTCGTTTTAGAAACGCTGCTTAGTGATGGAGCTTGAAATCTGCATTCGGTGAGATATATATTTAAACACTGTATCATAGCTCAGCGTGGGAAGCATCAATTCTCAGTGAATTTTGTTTTGAGCTCGGAAATAGATGTGGTCCGACCTCGCGACTCTGGATTGATCCGCGGTAAAAGGTTTTCATAGTGAGCTCAAATTTGACTGAGTCAGGCGGTCTGTATCATATTTTCAAAATGACATTTCTGTACTTCTCTGCGTTAATATACATTTCGGTGTCATTTTATTCCATTACTTTGACGTCGCACTGACTGGGCTGATATTTAAAACTGGTGAGTGGCTCAGTCGTCGGCATAATCCCAGAAGGGACTCAATCACAGGTTTCAGAGGGAGATCGGGTTTGTCTCCGCTCTTCCCTCCTCTGTGCACCGACGCTGCACTCCGTCTGACTGTCTCAAGATGTCTCCCTTCACCGAGGGACTCATTTCATATTCACATCACAATAGATGAAGTTAGATATGCATAGATGTTCCCCTGAATCTATTGAAATATTCTTTTAAACCCTCCAGACTTCATCTAGTTTGGGTAAACCCAAAGCAAGGCAAGATGAAATATTCATGTTGTGATATTAACTCAGAAATAGAGTAAACCTCCAAAGTGTGTATGTGGGACTATGATGCTTCTTTGCATCACGCTCAGGCAGGCCTTGGGAGTATGTTATAAAGAAAGCCGGGGGAATGCAGCGCAACAATAAATCAAACGTGTTGGCCGGTAATTATTGCCTCTGCTCTCTCGCCAGAATCGAGGGATTTCGCTCGTGAACTTCTCCTCATTGGGCTCGGTAGCGCTGGCCCTTGTGTGTTTTGAAAGACAAGTGAGCTGAAAGCTGAATGTCAGTTTAATTGGTGTGTTTGTGGCTCCCGGTGCACGCTCCTCACCAGCTGCAAATTAGATTGAGGGTGCAACTCAAGGACAAAGGGCTTGACACGTTGATACGCACACACATCCATGATTAGTTACTGCGCAAAGGCAGCGTCTGAAGAACTTGGAGCGCTGCTCCTAAAGGTAACGGCCGTCTAGCGATGCCCTGTTAGGACACTTTTAATGATGCAAAGGTGCATGTTTTTGCATTTCAATGTAGGCCGTGCTGTACAGTATGCAGGCTTGTGTCGGTGCATTATGAAGCGCAGCCTGTGGTTCCGTAATAATAGATAGTAATGATGCTAATAGTGCTATGTGCATGTCGAGTAAATCATGCAACCTGGGCCAAGGGCATCACGGGATGATGATATAGCTTCAGAGATATACCCCCTGGTTCAAGTAGCTCACAGTGCAGTGTGATAATTAAGTCTCTTTGTTCACTGTAGTGGAGCACAATGCTGTAGGTGAACCTCCACTAGACATAGCTTCTCACAGCCATAGCTGGAAACCTTGGTTCAAACATCAATGTGCAGCCATTTTTTTTTTCTATATTCTCTTTTGGTTTCCCGCAAAGTATAAAAAAAGAGGCTCCTGGACACAGAGACTTGGAAACAAACAGCGCTCAGACACTGGAAAGAAAACGAGAAAAAATATATATATAATATAGCTCGGCTGTATTGCACTGAATCTGATATCAACCATCGGCACCTCTGCAAGGACTTTCTCTTCATTCTTAAGGTGAATCCAAGCATTAGACTGTGATCAGAATAACACATCCTTTCACTGTCACCATGGAGGAGAAGGAAAGCAGGAGCTCAAGTGCTGATTACTTTCAGGAGACAGAGAATATGTGCTAATATGATGATTTTCTTGCGAGTTAAAATCCAGGTTGAATTCGGTTTACTAATATAGTGGGCCAATATTTACCTATCATTAAACACCAGGGGGAATTTTCAGTCTGACATCCCATCACCGGCCAGGCTCTGTAAAATATGGTACAATTTACTTTTGCATATTTCATATAGAAATGATTTGCTGATACTGTTCAGTCTCTGTGTGTCTGCCCATTACTTAAGGGGTTAATATATATGCATGTGCGTCTATTGCCTGGGTGAGCTGCCAAAGGGGCCCTAGGGCAAAAAAGGAGCAGCCGAACCCCAATTAACCTTCCGATGTTGGAAACTTATCCGTATATTAATTTGATTAAACACATCAGTTTACGAATGTGCATTGCAAGCACCAGAGCAAAATAGAGGTCCTCAAAGCAGAAGTCAAAGCGGGACCTTTGTTAACATTCTTATCATGGCAGTTGATATTAGTGGAGAATATTACCAAGCGCCTAAAATGTAACTCACCAGCTTCTTTTTAAAATTTTGCATCAGATTGAACTTTTTTTTTTTTTTTAGATAAGGGGATGTACAAAGCCTAAAGCTGCATAAACTTACTTTTGCAGCCTCATGGGGGATATGGCACAAGTTCTAATCACTCCTAGATCCATACGAGGGTGTTACAATCCGAGAAAAAACTGCTCTAATGAAAACATTTGCAATAAGTCCTAAGAGAAAGCAAGTTAGAATAATAATTGTACAGGTGTAAATTTAGCATTTACTCAGTGAAGCCTTGGAATCAGGGTGTAAACAGCTGGATCAACCAAAAAATCCTAGCTAACATCCCCATAGCGCTCTACAGAAACCATGACTGATAGAGAAATAGAAGAAGAATACATAAACACGCCTAAATCCCTGAGTAAACCGAACCGAGAGACCAAAAAAGGAAAATACAGACAGAGACACTTCCTGGTTTGGCAGTTTGGGCTTTACAGGGATAATCTCCTGGATCGGCCAAAAGTTGTCGGCAACATCGTCCGCGGTCAGCCAATCTGGGCTGGAACCTTTTATGGATCACAGATCCTACAAGACGAACAAGAGGTTTCACTCTCACCATATTTTACACAACAAAATATAGAAGTGTCGAAATACAAAATACTAATTAATGCCGTGACATTTGTCGAATAATGACTTGACAAGGATTACAGAGGGAACCAGATTGCATGAAGCATGCTAGTGTTTGTGGCAGGCTTTTATTTTAAAGGTGGCCCTTCATGTGGTCAAATGTTAGTATGAAGCGTCTTTCATTCTGTTAATAGAAATTAAGCACTTCAAAAAAAAAAAAAAAAAAAAATGGACTCTAGCAGATTGCAAGATTTTATTGCTGAAAACTTGCTGGTCGTAACGAACAGATGGAAAGGTTCTGTTCAGTTCAGACAAATTATTGATCATAAAAGGGAAATTAATATGTATGTGATGCGGACCAGGCACGGTTAAATGTCAGAGGAAAAACATTAAAAGGCATGGAACAGTGCGAGGGGACAATCTGCAATAAAAACAAAGTCAATAAACATAAACAACATATCTTATAAATAAGTCAGTAAAATATGTGCTTAATAAAGCATGTTCACAATAAAATATCAGTCGTTCAAAATTAGCATTGCCTGAGCCTAATAGCAGAAGGAATGAAAGACTTGGTAATAATGATTTATTTTCCCTCAGGACATTAAAACGTCGGCCTGAGGACATCAGAAAGAAGTCAGCCCAAAGAACAGGATCTGATTGGCTGATAATTCTTTTAGCTTTCTCTGCAACATGTTTCTCCAAAATTAAGTTTCCATATTAAACTAGGCATATGCTGTCGTTCCCAACAGCAATCCCCATGATTGAAGACCTCAAATTAAATGTGTGGTTACGTCAACACACGTTTTTTTTGAAAGGTCCCCAAAGTGAGTAAAATATGAACCATTAGATTAAAATTTGGGTAAAATATGATATAAAACAGACAGATCTCCTCCAGTCGATTCATATTCATTCATATGAATCATATCAAACTTTTGTAGATGATGCTCCCCCTAGTGTTAGAAATATACTACTGACCTTACCCAAAATCAATCCAGTTCTTCATTGCTCCGAGATCCATGTGGGTATAAAGTTTGAAACTGATCCGTGAAAGAGTTTTTGAGTTATCGCGGTAAAAGGAAGGATCTGTGTGGATGAGGAAATATGAACTATTAGATATCACTCCAATTCTTCCTCACACTAAGGTCTACGTGGGTACAAAGTTTGAAAATGATCCGTGAAAGATCATCTTGATCTGTGTGGATGACCATTCCGTAACATCCCAGACTTTTCAGGGATATAACTGAAAGTCACGAGATAATCATATTTAAAATCCCTAACGTAGAAAAAACGATGGTCCGAGTGTGCAAAGGAACGATCTGTACAAATCTTTGCTAGAGCTTTAGAAAACTTGATTGATGGGAAGAAGTCTTGAAGTAGACTTTGGTTCATTTGGTTACTTGTTGTCTTGGTATTTTGGTTATATATGGATATTTCGGGGTACATCTGGCACATTTGTCCCGTGTGGTTTCTTAGCTGCTCAGTTTCTGTCTTCAGCTTAGATTTTCGCGGTTTAACTGCAATTCTGTCACAGTTAATGCTGTCAAAGTTAGACGGCATAATTATTCTTTTTCAAAGCTGGTCTCCTCGTCCTTGAAAGTTCCAAAGAGGCGCTCACTTGAATAGATTGTTCTTTCCTTTTTCTTCTTTTTTTGCATAGATTGTTCTTAAGGTGAGAGCTCACTTCGGCAACACTGAACTCATTTTTAAGAAATTCACTATGACTTTCAGTTTGTTCAGCTCTTTTTGTTATGAGTTTCAGTTTGGATCCGTTCAGTATCAGACCACAGCTCAGGCAGTGTCATTTTAAGATATGATTATGGAATCCTTCGTTGACAAAAGACTCTGTGTTTACATCAAACTTTAGTTTTGAATTAAGAAGAAGAAGCCTTCATTTGGTCACATACAATCATTCATGTAGTACAACGTAAGTTGGTTCTCTGCATTCAACCCATCCCTGTGGAGCCGTTGGCATCTATCTGCAGCGCCAGGGGAGCAGATTTGGGTTCAGGGTCTTAAATACAGCGCCAGGATAATTAGACGAGAAAAAATCCACTTTTTGAACAGTCATCCAATTCAACAGAGTCCAGGCCCTGAGAAAGAGAGAGTTGGGCGAACTTTACAATGTAACCTTCACGAAATGTTCTGCAGCTGTCTGTGTACATGATAAAACCCAATGGTGACGGGACACGAACCTGGGATTTGCCGGTTTAAGTTGAGGCGCTGAGAGTGGTCTAGCGCATCAAATGTGTAATAACCATTACTGCAGTACGTGATGAGATTCAGCTCCAAGCAAATCCGAACGCTGAGAAATAAGATATTGCATTGATATGAACATCAACTTACCTTGAAAGATGAAAAGATAACCATTTGGCTGCCTTTGCTTCTGTTTTCCACAAAAAGTCTGCAAACTCAACAAAGATTCTCTGCGCCCGTCCTTGACCCATTTGTTCCAGACTGTGATAAACCAAATGAACTCAAACTGCAGTCCTGTCCATTGTAATAAAGTTTCTTGTCTAAAAGCCTCTGAGAGCTGACAGTCTTGCCAAGTGAGAGGATCTGGGTCATTCCGGGCCATAGTGGTGCCACGTTAATGTGAGGGGCTGTAGCCAAGGCACTGTTAGCGATAGCTCTTCAGTGATTCTTGGGTCAATGTCAAAAAGCCTCGTGGATATCTCTCCAGAATTTTCCTCCGCATTCCTCCAAGTCAAAACTCTGTAATTGAATGTGAAATAAAATCTCCATCGGATTGGCATGCTGCTCAACTTCCCTCTCCAACGTGTTACGATACATTAAGTTACTGGCACAAATTAAAACCCAATCATTACTTTAAATGTAGAAACTTCAATCTATTAGCACTTGTGCATCACTAAAAACTACCGCTGGCTGGCATATTGACATGAACTAAAGGTACTAAAATATGCGATGAATACTTTCGAAAATCCATCCATGGCAACTTAGTGTTGAATATAGCATTAATATATTGTTGTTAACCGCAAATGAAAAACCAGTCAGCTTATTTGGCTCCCCAAAGTCTATGAGTTCCTCTTGAAAGAGGACGAAGGCATCAAGAAATGGTAAATGGACTGTACTTATATAGCACTTTTCTAGGCTACTCGATCACTCAAAAGGCTTTACAACACGAGTCAGCATTCTCCTATTCTCACAAACACTCATACAGTGATGATAAAGGCTGCCATGCATGGCACCACCTGCTCATCAGGAGTGGTAGCCATCATTCACACACCAATGGAACAGCTTCGACTGGCTGTCGTCATCCACACAGTATCTTGCTCAAGGACACTTCAACCTTGTGGACTGCATTTGCCTGGGAAAAAAACAACAACCTTCAGATTATTGGCAACGGCTCTACCAACTGAGCAACCATCGCCCGCCGTAGGGAGAAAACAAACAAACACCTGCGGGTTGGGTATTCAACCAAGCTTCTCTTTGGTTGGTCTCTACATCTACAACTCCCTTTGTCTTCAGACGTGGAGGAATTCAAGGTGGTGAAATGCAGAGTATTGACATATTTGAGAGACTCCGGTGACGACCGGGTGAAGCAAAGCAGGTATTGAAACAAGATATGGACGTGAATGAGCAGCCGACACAGCCATTCAACAGGCAGCGAGTTCCTTAAGTCGTGTGACATCGTCGACAACTCCTACCCCTCGCGATAAGGCCTTTGCTAGGCGCACTTCCGAGAGTGGGAAGACCCAAGTGCAGCATGTGAAGCAGGGAACGGTACAGGCGACGATACAAGTCGATGAGGAGGAGGGACGTTTGTCCAGAGCAGTGGAAGAAAGACCCCAGGCCTCATGGACAAAATAGGAGAAGAGCACATAGGTGGAGCTGTGGAGACTGGAGCACCACCGTATCTCCTTCCTCCTGCACTCGGTGCAAGAGGAAGGAGGTGCAGGTTTGGGCCCATCACCATCAGCTACTAGCTTTAAGTTTGACTCTCTCTCCATCCATTCAGTTCTTTCATGCTGCTGGTTAGGCCACCCTCTACCTCCCCGTCTCCACTTAGTCCTTGCGAATCGATCAGATTCCCCATTCATCAGCCCCTGCAGAGTCATCAGCCACCACCACTAGCATCCAGACTCCAAAGAGGGAGAGACCCTTCCATCATAATCTCCTCAAAGAATCTGAACGTCAAAAACTTTCTTTTTATGACAAATTACGACAGATTATCTGTTGTAATAAATAGCAAACAATTCATCTTTCGTCTTTCTCTGCCGTTTGTGTTTATTCTGTATTTATGAAAAACTTGATCTATGTCGTTTCCAGCTCACTGAGTTTTGTGAATACCTTCCTTATTTGTTGCATGTGTATCAAATAATCTCTCATGAAAAACTGATTATTTTGAGCAGGTTCTACAGAACTTTTTTTTAATCATTTTGTTTTTGATTTTCCGATATTGTTGTTGTTCTATATTTAATCCACACACAAAGGGCTCACAAGCCAGTGTATCTCCAGAACCTCCCAGTACCTCAGTACTTGATTATGGTGACAGTTTTTATATGCATGCTACCTCTACCTCCCTAAAACCACTGGATCCTGTTCATCACTCAGCACTTTCTTTTATCACTGCTCATCATTTCAGAACGCATCACTGTAGTCTTTACTACTGCTATCTTTCACTTTCATCAAGGAGAAGGCAGCATCTGCTTATTTATGCTTACAAAGCTATTTCACGGAAGCGTCACAGTTATCTCTCGTCACTCATTACATGGCCTTCAAATCTCCATTTAAACCAGATCTCAAGATTGACTACTCCTCGAGGTGCCTCCAGTTTGTGCTGAATCAGGAAAAAACGCTTTTAGCTGATGTATGTCTGGAGCCGGGTATAAGTTCCAGGAGGCTGCTAAATTAAATACACTCGTCTCATTTGGCAACTTCAAAGATTCATTGCATGAGTTTGACGTGGAGGACTGCAAATGTTTTCTATAATTTATTTTTATGTCTTTTATTGGAATTATATATTGATTGATATGCCTCATTGAATGCTAATGTTTTACTACTTTACTACTCCAATGTTTCATTGCTTTTAATTGTTTTATGATCTTACATTATTGCTTATAACCACGGCATCATTTATTGCTATGTTTTTACTACTTTTTCCCTTATTCTATTGTTTTTGAATTGTTGTATGTAACCAGGGCCCCACTAAAACTGAGACTCCAGTCTCAAACCGGTTCGGTTGGGGCCCGGGGTTGACAAATCTCACTGGTGAATCTCTCACTGGTGAAGTTAGCCAGCATGGTACCATCCTGTTGATGAAAACAGGTGATCCGCTGAGGCGACTCCGACAGGGAGCAGCAGAAAGACAAAGAAGAAGAAGTTCTTATTCTGCAGTTGTTCATTGTTAAGATACAAGCATTAGTTCATTATTTCCGTTAGCCTCTCCATCTCGGGTGGCACTGCTGTAAACGCTGCTGTGAGCCGGCTGCTGAATTGCTGATCTGCCACTGCATGTCGCTCTGCTCTGATAATTGCGCAATACATTGAAACCACTTTGGCCCCAGTTACCATTGTCGAGTGACAGCGGCTGTTTTTCACGTCGCGTCTTGGGACGGGGCAGGGGAGCGCTGAAGCATTGTTGTGTTCGCCCCTGCAATCTGGGAGCATCACAACACCATTTTTCAATCCGACCAGAAACAAAAAAACAGACAGAACGCCCAGCGCCCTTCTTTTCACAATACTTTCCTCCTGCTACAGGTTATTCACCGTTTATGCGTCTTCTGGCGGGTGAGGATGAATTCATTTGATTTGCCGCAGCTAAACCAAAGATATGAGGAAAGGCACGAAGGAAGTGTGCGATAAATAAGTACCACGCCGCTGAGTCGTCTGCTCCTAACTCCCATTGCAGCCATTTAGAGAGGGTGGAAATGTTATTGCAATGTCAGTTTTATCTCACATTACCTGAGCTGCAGAATGCCACCAGTGTCATGCTGTCTTATCCCAGTTCTGGGACTTGGGCCAGTTTCCTGCAGTACCGCTGTTAGTGTCTGCTGTGCTCAGACGCATTTACTCTCCTCAAAGGATAGTCTCAATCTGCATTGCATCACTGCATGAATCATAGCGGCGTCTACTCTTGGCTGTCATATTAGACGGGGTACTTTAAACACATTTTACATACATTAAACTCTGCAACCCAAAGGTAAGTGCAGCTTCTAGAAATACACAAAAATGCTAACGTAGATTCTATAAAAATTGATCCAAGAAACTAACATTGGCAATTTAACACACCACTACATAGCAGTAGCTGGCTATAAGCTCCATCCTGCAGGCTGCTGGGGGATAATTAATGTCAAAATAGTGCAGTGGTGCAAACAGACTTTGGCTTCGCTCTCGGCCTGACATGGCTACAACGCACCAGCAAGCTTCGTAGCCCCTTCCAGTGTTTTGGTGGAGACATATTCCAGAAGACTGCACCGCTACAGCTCGCCTCTGTCGAACTCTCTAATGAGGTTGGTGACTGTCAACAGCCGTCCTCACCCATCCTCGGCTAGTTGAGGTTGTTGCTCTGTATCCACCACCTGCTCCCTTAGGGCCTGCCATGCTCTTTACACTGGCTGCACCAATTAATCAAATAGGGGCTTCTCCAGCTCATTTTCGCATTTTTTTAAACTGCAGCTATTGCGAAGTGGTTCTGATAATTGTAATAATAGCAATAATAGCATAATTGGGATCTGTGCGAGACTTGTTAGCAAGGTTAGAGAGGGTTGGCGACTGACTTCCAATGCTGTAATTAAATATATACTCCAGCAGTGTTTTTCGCACAGGCAGAAAAACAACCTTTTTTTTTTTTTTTTTTATCAATGCACATTTTTACAAGCTTGTCTGTGTTGTCCTTCATTATAAACTTGAAGCCTTCGGCCTCCTTGTTATACGCACACTAAAAATGCTAACCCTGCATATTTAATAACTATTCTATTATATTCCGATACATTTGCTCCGGGATGAAGAGAGACCAACATTTTTTGTCCATGCTTAATTCAGAGATTTTGAATTCAACACGTAACTTATAATAATGATCCAAAGTTGCCTTTAATGTCACTCCCATGTTGTGCACCATTCTCTGTAAGGATTATCTTCATATCATTCACACTAAAGCGGCACAATGTCGTCTCTTTCAGCCTCGCGAACAGCAAACGAGCAGCAACCGATTCATTTTTGCAACAACATGTAGTATGTGTTTTCCTGATGCGACGGCCCCCCTTTCCTTTTGTCATTCAGCTTATGACTGTTGTTCATCTCACCAGGGCTGCAGAGCAGTTAGACGTATAATCAGAGTCAAGGGACACGACTGGGGTTTGATTTGCTCCATGAATATAAGCTGGAGCAGCAGCAGTTCTGATGGAGACATCTCCTCGCACGACTTTGATTAACGGTTCTTTCAGCACATAAATGCAGAACGTTTTCACTCATCCACTCCCTACACTACTGGCTTTTTAGAGTTCTTCCATAAACGGCAGTTTTTAGCTTTATTTGGCAGATTCTTTTTTGTTGATAAATAACTTTGTTGTTGTTGTGTCTCCTAGTTTTTGGTGCAGTAAAAGATCCTGTTTAGACTTTGTTTTAAAAATGCATTTTGGGCGAACCCGTCACCAGCGAACTGCGAGACACATCGCCGTTAACACCTGTGTCTATCATGCATGTGTCCAGCTGACCACTTGTATTCAGATTTCGTTGCTGCCAACATCCCGTAAATCACTAGGTTAAAGGGCGTTGCGCGTAGTTAGCAGTTGTTGTCAGGCAAAACAAGCGCCAGATTGGTTTAGCTAGCACGGGCGTCCCCATCTCGGGTAGCAGGGCTGTTAATGCTGCCGAGAGCCGCCTGCTGTAATGGTCAGCTGCCTCTGCATGTCGCTCTGCTCTGATAATCATGCCATGCATTGCAATCACTTTGTCCCCGGTTACCATCGGCGAGTGACACTGGTTGTTTTTCATGTTGAGTCTTGGGACGGGGCAGGGGAGCGCTGAAGCATTGTTGTGTTCGCCCCTGCAATCTGGGAGCATCACAACACCATTTTTCACTCCGACCAGAAGCAAAAACAGACAGAACGCCCAGCGCTCTTTGTTTCACAATACTTTCCTCCTACAACAGGTTATTCACCGGTGATGCTTCTTCTGGCGGGTGGGGATGAATTCATTTAATTTGCCGCAACTAAACCCAGGATATGAGGAAAGGGACGGCTCTTTCCAACCCAATTCATGTGGAGTCTCTGATGAATAAGTATCAAACCGCTGCAGGCCAGAGGCTACTAGTCAACTTGAAGATGTTTCATGAGATAATCTACATGTACAGACTGTTAGAATGGTTGAGACTGATAGACAAAGTCATTTGCCACTTGCTAAAGAGCGCAGGGCAAAGTGAATATCGTAGCAGGTTAGAAAAGCAGTGGCTTTTTCTGATGCATTGGCGGCCAGAAGACCGCGAAGAAACGTCCAGCACCGATGAAGAACTTTCCTGTTATGTCCTTGTCAGAGACGCATCGGGACACCTTAACATTTACACTACAAAAGATACGTAGTCAAATGCGTCCCAGACCGCACCTGTAATTGGCGACGGTTCTCGCTCTGCACTTGTGACCTGATCGCCCAAAACTGATTAAAAAACCGAGTCTGTACAGGATGAGAGAGCAAGGCTGTAACAAAGAACAACTAATGAAGCTCTAGCGTCACCGGAGCCATCCTTTATTTCTCATACCCTTCTGTTACTCTCGTTACACCTTTCACGAATGCTCAGTCTGGATTTCAGGGTCATGGTCTGGAGCTTTCAACGAGATACCAGCTTTTCTCATCCGAACACATCCAACCAATAACAACTGTGCACACCTCCATGTTAATTTATAACGTCGCTGCTGTCTTTATAAATGTGAACATCTCTGCACATCTGGTTCTTACGTTCACCCTCCATTTCACTATTACAACCAGGTCTTTGCAGATTTGCCATCTTCATCATTCAGGCTCTGTAGAGTCATCAGCCACCGCCACCACAAGTTTTTGAAGGGGGGTTGATATATCTTGCTCAGGGTAGATACTGTTTGATCAACTTTAGAGTCTAAGCACCACGGATTTTATGGCAGATTAATAATCACCTATAATCCATAGTAATAAACATTTTTTTCACTAGTCACTCCTGATTGAAGTACTTGTATTGCTTTTATAGATAACCTTCATGCTAAAAAGGTTTTTTACAATGAATCCAAATGAACAAATGATCCCATTCTCACATTGGCTGTGGCTGTGACTATTTAAGTCACAAAATGCTAGAATACAGCAGATGTCCAGGTTCCCGTTCACTGTTAACAAAGAAAAAGATTTACCACAATTCAGATTCAACCCAGTTTTTTTTCTTTTTCCTTTTCTTGTTTCTCTACCTGCTGTCTCTGAAGGGAAGAGTCCCCAGGGAACATATGATAATATTTTTATATAGTTCCAACAGCAGAAGTAGTGGGTTATTTTTTTAATAAGCACCTTGCATCATTGCAATCTTAAAAGTAAAAAATAACGGAGGATCCAAGGAAAAAGACACCAACTGATCTCCAGAGTGCAATGCAAAGCATATTAACTTAAAAGTTGAGGATGATTGATATCTAAGTGCAATACAAAGCACAGCACAGAATCCACATATTTCCCTCTGGAGCTTGCAGACACATAAACACGTAGACAGAGCAACAGGAGAGCGGAGATTAGACTTACTGCCTGACTAAAAAACGTGACTCCGAATGAAAGCTAATGTCTGCTGGATCCGGCCAGCGGCTGGGAAGACGTTCACAATCATAACTGCAGGATCCGTACCCTGATTTTTATTGAAGAAAATGAATCAAAATGAAGAAAAGATCTACTCATAAGTGACATAAAATGGTGAAAGTATAGTACATTTTTGCTATGCTGATCATCAGATTCAATAATGAGCGATGAGGAACAGGCGTGTCTGTATTTGTACAATATTTCAACCAAGGGAAGATTTGTGATCAATACTTCTAAGAGTTCTAGACTGTAGGATAATTTCACCATTTCATGATGCTCTATTTTGGCTGAGATAGATGGCTAAAATATCTCATTTAAAAGTATTTGCATGCACAATCAGAGTTTTCGCATCTACCCATGTGATGTCTCTCCCGCCAATCAAGCATGAGTTTGTAGAAGGAGAGGCTCGGACTTTAGACAAGCTTTTCTCCAACTATTGTGTGAAAATATGAAGCAGACCTTCCTATAGATCGGATTAGATTAGATTACATTGGCCTGGTTTCATTGATAAGTATAATTATGTGTCGTCTGCATAACGGTGGAGTTAATGGAGAGATCTGCATGAGACTTTCCTAAACCTCGGGTACTGTTTTGTCTTGGCGGAGGTTTGCCCTCTCTGAGTGCTTTTTCTAGACGATTCTATTTGATCGTTCACAGGAATAACCTGTGGGCGGAGCCTGAACGGCAGATGGGGAGCTGAGTTTTCAGGGTCTTGCTCAAGAACCCACAGTAGGTTGCATCAGGGGCCGGGCTCGAACCCTGGTCTTCCAAGTTGCAGGACAACTGCTCTACCGACTGATCTAAAGCTGCCCAATCAAACATCAAACACCTCTCTGGTGGTAAATACCTGACTCCCAGTTAAAACTCAGGAAGCCTCTTGGATGAGAGGAGAAATGTCCTCCACTTAAAAAAGAACCGTCAAAAACATCTATATTGCTTAACTCTTCATCTCCAGATAGACATAAGAGCTGTGTGGGTTTCAGCCTGGCGGCTACAATTCAAGAAGTGCTGTCGGGGTCTGGGTTGATGGCTTGCGTGCTCCAGAGAGCATCAGGAGAGCTGGTCAATATGTGAAGAGGCATAAATTGCATATATTTGCGCCGTCCCTGCAGAGCCACGGATGCCAATTTTTGGCGGGGGGGGGTTCTGGCGGCAGATGGTGTCGGGCTTGAGATTAGACTGGCGTTGACACATGGCAGGAGGCTGCATTGGTGTGAAGTTGTGGGTGAGAAAAAAGTTCAGAGAGCTCCTCCATGGGAATTAGCAGCGGCTTTGAGAAGGAGTAGATCTACATACATGTCTGTACAACCCGCTCGGCTTCAGACGCCGTTTATTCAGCACCTCAGGAGATGAATGCTAAATGCAATCTTTTTTTTTTTTTCCCCTCTTAAAAGAATCTAAGCAGTCAGTACAGAATACTGTATGCTATTTATTCTGCACGTCTCCCTCCGGGCTCAAATGTGTGCCAGAAGTTTATATATAACAGGATGAATTACTAAGTAATCAGCGGCCAGCCCTGTTTTGCATATGGCCGCAGTGGGGAAAATAGACCTCTTTCTGTTACTGCTAGCGTGAAGCAGGATGATACTGCTGCCGGAGTTCATGAATCGCAGTCCCAGCCCATAACTCTCGAGGAGATATGATGTGTTTTATACATTCAGGAGCACGTCGGAACAACTGTATTTTTTTCAGCAGTGCAATTAAGGACAAGAACCTTGCTCAAGGGCACGAATATGAATATGGCTGTTTGGATTCATCTTCCCAGTGTTAGATCACCAGGCCGTTGACCCTGTGTTACACCCCGTGCTGACGCAGGAGGAAAAAAAATGGCTTTAATTATATATTCAAGAGAAATGTTGGTAGTAGTGGTGGTGGTGGGGGGGATTAATGGGGAAAAACCAGCGGCAAGGGGATCTCAATGTCAAAAGGAGCTTGAAAAAGAATATCGAATTAAAAACATCCCCTTTCCTTCCCAGTACCTCCTCGTCTACTGTGGGCATGTGTTTTTTAAAATATGATATTTGATCGTTTTGAGGAAGTAGAGCAGACTGACACACATATAAAAGTGCATGATGAGATGTGGGGGTCGACACTGACTGTAAAAACTATAAAAACCGTCCCCTCCTGTGGATATTCAGTTGGATTCAGTGGATCAATACGATGCTGAGCAAACATGAGGAGTGGCTTCAGTGGTGTGAGATGAACACAGCCAGAGGAGGGCGACTGAGGCTTGTAAAATAGGGTTTGTTTAAAAAAAAAAATGTAATTCTTGATTGAGCCAAGAGAGGGCGGCAGAGTACAACATTTACCAGCAGGCACGTGAGATAGATGGAGGCCGCACTTTCAAACGGACTGAAATGTTGAAGTTCACCTGAGGGTGAATGTCCCCAACTATCTTCTTCATCTTTCCATTGAAAGGAAATGATGGTTTTTGAACAGAAGCAATGATTTAAAAAGGTTATTATTAATCAATTAGTTATGGTTGTTTTGTGCAATTCGTTACGTTTTCATCATAACCTTAACCAATTTCATCCATACAGTTAAAGTTTAAACGTTAAGTATGCGCCTGAGTGGCTTGTGCCTGTGTGTGTATATATATATATATATATCTTTTTCTAAAGGTTTTTTTTGTAACTTTTTAAAAATATGATAAATGTATTTTTTTTTAAAAACAGCTGGACATAAGTCATAAGCACAGGCGGCTACAAAATCTACTAATCAAAACCCGCATCTCATTAAAGCAGCCGATCCTCCCAGCATTGAACTCTAACTAAATTATAATCCCCTGAATTAGCGGTTTAAAATATGAAGGCCAATGAACAGAGTGAGAAATAAATCTGCTTCATTTATACTTTGAAGTGTTCCTGGAGTTTGATTTGATAATGCAGATAGTTGTCATAAAGTCAAAGACATGATTACAGACACAGTTTTCAGAACTCACCTGTGTTTTAAAAGCAATCGCCCTGATTGATCTCACATTAAACGTGAAGTTATGCTCGGAAAAAACAGTGTTTTTCTGTTTCCAAAAAAAAACTTCACACCCTTCTCAGTAAAATATGAACTATTCGAGTAAAATTCAACCTATACTAGACAGATCTCCTTGATTCGATTCAACTTCAGCAACTGGACTCGACAACAACAGTCGAGAAAATATGGCCTGAACACTTTGGAGATAAAGCTCCCCCTGGTGTCTGAAATATACAACTGACATTTTCCAAAATGAATTTATGTCCTCCAGCCATTATGGTCTATGTGGGTACGATATATGAAAATGATCAATGAAACAGTTTTCGATCAATTTTATTTGACCACTTATTCTTTGCAGGATTTCAGGTGGGCATTCCAGCTGACATTAGGTGAGGGGCTGGGTCCTTTCCCGGACAGAATGTCAGCTCATCACAGGGCTAACTCATCCATTCACACTAATACTCACACTTATGGCAAAATTTAAGCCAATAATTTTACCTACATGGAAGACGCCAGAAACTATGGATTCAAATGTTAATCACTGCCCCCCCCCCCTTAATATCCTGGTTGCAAAATGATATCCTAAAGCTCTCTCTATAATTAATAAGTCCACTAATTAACAGCTGTAATATCAGTTTTCAATAGTTTTTTTGACATTGGGTCCCATTTGCAAAGTTTTGCAATCAGTCAAAAAAGTCACCGTGTGCAGCGAGGTGGAAAATGAGAAAACACAACAAGGTTGAAGTATTCTATATCCAGAAGATTAGATGAGGTTCTGTGGCGGGGGTGACTTCATCAGATTCTCGTCTGAACACAAAGAAGGCGAGACAAGAACTCGATTAGTGGGAGATGGAAGTCTCCCCTTGTGTGACAGTGACGCTGTCGGGGGTGGGGGGGGGCTGGGGGGGGCCGTGACTCCGTGATGATACCATCAAAGTCCTCCTTTATTTCGCCTGATGAGGAAGAGATGGTGCATCCCCAGAGCCGCCCGAGGGTACGGTGATGTCATCTGCCTGTCAGACACAATGACAGGAAGCCTCACTGCTGCACGTATGTGAATGGATGAATGGATGAATGGCGGCCGGTGGTTTCATCAGGTCCCACAATCAAACTGGTCAAACGGTGGAAATGGACAGACAGCACATGATTATTTACTGGGCCGCTCGTGGCTTGATGTGATGCATCCTGTGCCCATGATACGATCTGCGCCGCCTTTAGCGGGTCTATTTTCATTTTCATTATTGCTGCTTGGAATTCACTCTGCAGTATCGGAGGCTGCTCCGCGGTTCATCTGGGGGTTAGCTCGCCGGCGCCGTTTCTCATCGCTTGCGCTCCACCCTCGATCCCGCGAGACACAAAAGACAGAAGAGCAAACAAGTTCTTCAGAGTATTTTGGGAGTCTTATGCAAATGAGCATGTGAGTGTGTGTGGGTGTGTGTGAGTGTGTGTGTGTGTTTGTGTGTGTGTAGGAGTCTTTTGAGGACTTTGTTGCAGATTTTTCAGCAGGGCCTTTTGTGATCGTCCCTATCCTCCAGGACTTTCTGCTCCGGCACAGAGACAAATACGTGGGTCCAGATTACACCACATTGGAGCTCGACAATAGCAGCATTGGAGCATTTAGACGGAGCCCGAAGTCCTCAAACATCACGACTGATGAGGTCACAGGTGCACAGATCGCAAGCCGACCGCAGTCGACCGAACAAAAAGACTCCCGAGATGATCCGAACAAAAAAACTGAAATCTAAAATGAGATGCAGCCAGATTGATAATTGACTTCCTGAATTCCACATAGCCATCTCCATGGCAACTAAACCTGCCGTCTCTCCTACTGCCCTTTGAATGAATCAAAAAGTTTATAAAACGTAACTCGGTGTGTTTATTTCCGCCTCTATAAATGATACGATGATTATAGTCGTCTCTACAAATTAAGGATACTTATAATAATAATAATAATAATAATAATGAGGTGTAATGAAGGCAGCGCATGATTATATTTGTTGGGGACGTGACGAGCGATGACTCAGATGTGCCGGGCGGGGATGTGAAAAGAAGAGGCCATGACTGGAAGGCCATCGGGGGGGGGGGGGGGGGGGGGGGGGGGGGGCTTGTTGGAGCGTCTGGCTCCCCCGCTGACACCAACATGGCCTCCTCTGTTCCCTGTCAGAGTGACATCAACCAGGCCCGAATCAGCTCCTGATAGCGCCTCTGTGGATCCCTCTCCCTCGCTGACACAATGACCCCCCCCCCATAGATCAGATCCTGTGTCCGCGTCCGACGCGTAATAAGATCCAGGATGCCTCGTCCCGCCGCGGGGACAGGAAGTAACGGGATGTAAGTTGCACGAGAGAGCGCCGCAGACGCCGGCTCCTCCAAACAAACCCTTGACTTTTATGTTGGTTTGCTCGACACGGTTTCCTCCGCTCACTTTGGATGTTGACATGAGTGTAAATTTTAAACATGCGTATTTCAACCCTGCCGTCTAAACGCTGGAGGCAGCTGAGACGATATATTCCTTTTTGTTATTGCTACAGAGGTGATTTATTGAACAACTTCATATTACACTTCTATACTGTCGGAGAGCAGGTCCAGCGCAAATTTAAAAAAGAACTGGGCCGATGCAGTATATCCCCGAATAGTCCCCAATCTCCTGCGTAGTACAAGCAAAGGGTTACACAAAACTGGTGTAAGTTTTGTGTAGGTTGCTAGGTATTTACCCAGTAAATATACGGTAATAATAAAGTATTATTGGATAATTACTACAGGTAACAAAAGGTAAGTACAGAGAAACTACAGGTAAAAAAGAAGGTATTTACCCAGTAAATATACGGTAATAATAAAGTATTATTGGATAATTACTACAGGTAAAAAATAAGGTATTTACTTGGTAAATATATAGTTATAATAGTCTAGTGTTGAGTAAATACCACAGGTAGAAAAAAAGGTAAGAAAAGAAAAACCAAAGGTTAAAAAAATGAGGTATTTACTTGATAAATATATAATGGAAAAGAAGTTTAAAATGATCCATTAAATCATTTTTGAGATATCAGGCTATCACGAAGGATGTGCAGCTGAACGCAGTTACGATTCCATACATCCCCCAGCATTTCGGGTATATAATTATTGAAATTAAAGAAAATAAAAGCTCACGGTACCCTGAGTTTAGCTCCTTCTATGGACCAAGCTCCAAAAATGTAGATACTAAATCAGCGAACTGCACCTTTATGGCGTCGGGAGATACGAAATTTTCCAAACCCGGCTCTCCAGCTGATGATATAGTCTTTTTGTTGAATAGTCGACTCCTCTAGCCAGGAAGAGTCTCTTATGTGCAGTTTTTTTATTTTAAAAAAAGGACCCAAATGCAGACAAAAGGTGACGTGAGCGAAAACAACTTTAATGAGATTTAATAATAATGTCGGAGGAGTTCTCCGCTCAGTTGAATCCACAAACAGAATCCAAACACAGGAGAAAAAGAAAATAAATAAAATCAAAAACACACAGGAGCTAATAAGAAAACTTTACCTTCAGGGGGAAATAAAAAAAACCCCAAGGGGACGACCGGGAGCAAGGAGAAGATGAAAGCAGGCGCAGGCAGAGGTGAAGGATTGACTCAACTATCACTACGCAGGGAAAACAGAACAAAGAAAGGAAACGCCACAGAGAAATGTAAAGTTTCAAAGAAAACTGATCACGCATGTGTAACATTCTGCTCGTTATCATGTTGTAACTCGCAGACGCCGGTTTTCATTCACTGCTTTATTTTCATATGTTTTACCTTCATCTTGTACTTTTTGATGGAGGTGTCTTTGCTAAATTACTGCATCGTTGTTGTTGCAGTACTTTGGAGCAATATCTGCAACAATGATTTACTTTTTTTGTGGAGAGAAGCTCCGAAGGAGACTCAACGATAAATCTTCAGTACTGCTTAAACCCAAAGTGGAAAAAAACAAAAACGCTAGTGTATCCGAAAAATGTGTTCAATTTAGTTGGAATTTACTTTGAACTATTTTGACTTTCGTCATAGAATTCTGACTTTAAACTCAGAATTCAGACTTAATTCTGACTTTAAACTCAGAATTCAGACTTAATTCTGACGTTAAACTCAGAATTCAGACTTAATTCTGACTTTATTCTCAGAATTTTGGCTTTATTTTCATAATACGGCCACATTTATTGTTTTAAAAATCGGAATTTAAATTCAGAATTCTTACTCCGTCTTTGCCCTTAGAATTCTGAATTTATTCTCACAATTCTGACTTTAATTTCATATCTTCTTGTGAGATCTTTCATTATAAGGCTACCTTTTTTTTAAAATTCTGAGTATAAAGTCAGAATTCTGAGAGTAAAGTCAGATATTCCCATAGGCCCTAATCCTCTTCTGTATATTCCCGTTGGTTATATACATATTCTTGTTATGAAACATGTTAGCTTATTAATTTCTCATTTTCAAAGTCGGTCATTTGTTATTGCAGTAACATTTGTTTTATTCAGCGCTCAGCTCACTGAAGTCTTACTGGTCCATTTCTCTTTTGAATGTCAACTTGTGAAGATCTGGACAGGATCAAATCTCCTGCACTGAGACACGTTTTTCTTTATGTTGTCAGAGAAAAATAAATGTAGCGCATCTCCAAAGAGATTCCAAGTCCTGGGGTATCTCATCGTCTTAACGCGACGCAGAAGTCCAACGGTTACACAAGAACTTCTGAGGGTCGGGCCTCGTTCAGCTCAATTATTTCTCTCCCATCACAAAAGAACTCTGACAGAGTCGGAGAATGCGAACGTCCACCAGGTCAGCTCATCGACTGATGTCCTGTAATCTCTTATTCTGGCAGATTCATTGAGGGCGGGAGCCTATCACAGCTGACAAAAGTCAGAGTACAGCTATATATATATATATATATATATTTATATATGGAGACGAGTCATTTTACTACGAACTAATAACCCCATGATAGTTTCAACAAATCCTTAGCCGTGACAACGTTCCAATAGAAGAATAAAATAATATTAATAATAATAATAATATTAATAATGCTAATAATAATAAAAGTAATAATGGCTATTATTACTTTTATTAGTAATAATAAAAGTAATGTGCGTTAAATAGAGCGCACATTAATACAAAATTATAAATTAATAATAATAAATGAATAATGATAATAATAAATAAAAATAAAATAAAGCTAATAATAATAAAAGTAATGACTATAATAATAATAATAAATTATAAAAATAATGACTATAATAATAATAATAAATTATAAAAATAATAAATAAAATAATAATAATAATAAAAGTAATAATGACTATAATAATAAATTATAAAAATAATGACTATAATAATAATAATAAATTATAAAAATAATAAATAAAATAATAATAATAATAAAAGTAATAATGACTATAATAATAAATTATAAAAATAATAATAATAGTAAAAATACAAATAATAATAACTATATCTATCTATCTATCTATAATACATTATTTTCATTATTATTATCAACATTATTATGAATTCTAATAATTATTGTTATTATAATAATTTTTATCATCATTATTATGATAATAATTATTATTATTGTTAACATTATTATTGTTATAATTATTATTGATAATATAATTGTATATAATAGTTCCTAGAATATGGATTCTAATCATGTTGTCATTATTAGTTTGTTGTGAAACAACATTTCACAAAGGGCTATTTTTCAGGAAGTACTTCTAAAATGTCATTTCTTTTCTTCTTTTGCACCCGACACACCTTTCCGGCATTGAATAGTTTATGTGTTAATGACAAAAATAGTCCAAAAAGGCCTAACCATGCATTTCAAGGAAAAAAAAAAAAAGCAGAAAAAGAAGGATTTATACATTGTCCCTTTTTTCCTGGTCCAATAAAAAAAAATTCCAAGGCTTATTTCATGTCACATGACCAAACATCCAACAGTGTTTCATGGAAATCTGTGACGATTATTAATTTATTAAGGAATCCTGTTAACAGACGGAAAAGACCAGACAGAGAGAGAAAATAAGACCCGTTTAGAGGCGCCGCTCTCAGCGCTGCTCGAAATCAAATAAAACCCAACCAATTATTTTGAAAGTCTGATTTGCATTTAAAGGCGAGGTGTCGTTTGTTTCCCCCTCATGCGTTTGTCTCTGCTGACTGGCGGAGGAAAATCAAAAATGAAGAGACAGTGGAGGAGATGTCGGGCTGAAGATGTAAAAGGGCGTTGATGAGCTGACATTCCGGCCGACAGCAGGGGACGATCTCGTGCTCTGGGGAAAAAACGGGAAGCGCTCGACTCTCCTAATTGTTAAAACGATTTTGCCCCCGGCTGAAAGTGTCTTTAATAATGTGGCGATCAGGTCCCGTCCTGAGCGTTCTCTAATGCAAACGTGTTCACACACTTAACACACTCGGCGTGTAATTTCATTATAATCTCAGCAGATTAGGAGAGATTGAGTTTTTAATGAATTGTGACTAACGCTGCTGCATGTATTAGAGGAATAAAAGGTGAAGAAGAAAAAAGAAAAAAAAAAAGAAGTGTAGAACGATTTCTATCGATTTCCATTTCTTTCTCTTTTAATTAGCTGCTGGCTTTGAGTCTTGATTAGATTTGGGGTCCTAGATTTAAACTTATTGATTATGTTGGTAGACTTCTTTAAAGCCACTCTGCAGGTTATTATCATTCCCTGCTGCTCCCCTGGGGGGGGGCGCGTTTGCCCCTCCATCCAAAACATATAGCGAACCCCGCCCCCCCTAAATGGCTCCCAAAGACATTTAATTGAAACAGACAAAATAAGACCCCTGCCATCCCATGGGCTTGATTCTATTACATTCTCAGGCGCCCCCCTCCCCCCCTCTCAGATCAGCAAGTAGCCGCAAACCAAATGTAACACCAGAGCGCCATCCACACCTCCTAACCTCATATTGGCGGGGGGAGGTTGGTCCAGGCCGCCGGTGCTGGTCGGAGTGTGAGAAAGGCTTTCCGATATCAGGAAAGCGGTCCGCCGTCTGCCTCATCAGCAAAAAGATTATGTTGTTCGTCCTTCATCTCCATGTACGCGATGATGAATCAACATCCAAACATCTCTGTGCGGAAGTGTGTGTTTTCCGAGGCCCGTCATCCGATCTGCCAGACGAGGAGAAGGAAAGGCAATTATTTGCATGATCACACTGTCATTGTGTAACGTCCAACCGCACAGAAATTTAATTATCTGACGGTAAATTCTTTCAGAGGCGAAGAGCGGGGAACCCAGCTTCATCATTACTTCATTCATTTCTTCACAGCGCAGCAGTCTTACTTTTTATTATCCAGCCTTTTGTATAGAAATAAACTTTGCCACATGGAGCTCTAGCTGGAAACTCAGCTCGAAGTTATTCAGATACCCACAAACTTGCAGGGGCGACTTATGGCGGGAGACATTTTGAGGCAAACTCATTATGTTTTGTTCGGACATTTTTTTTCTCAAATTTGAACTAGAACTGACCCACAGTTGGGAAGTTGTGTCCTAAATGCCGACTATTGGAGATAAAGCTCCCTCTAGGTTTCTGAACTCTACAACCATCTTTATCGGTATCAATCCTGTTCTTCCTCACAATAAATTCAGCCAATGAAATTCAGTCAATGAAAGTATAAAATTTAGAAATAGTTTTTGAGTTATTAGGACAAATGGAATTTGTCTTAACGTGCTCAACATGTTTATTTGTACACAATGGAGATTTGTACTACTTTGCACAATTGGTTCTCTACATTTACCAATCACATGATTATATGTGACAAAGGCTTCTTCTTCTACTACTTCTTCTACTACTTCTTCTACTTCTTCTACTTCTTCCTCTAAACTGTCTGCTGTAGCACAAAAACGGACAAATTTCCAGTAAAACCAACCTTCAGCCACGACAGTTTAACATGTTACCTTTTTACTCTCCGGATGCTAATCTCCTCCCTACATGTTTTTTTTGTGCCAAGTATGCTAATACTTAACACGTATAATACTTTATAGATATAAGGGACAGGTCATAGAGGTGATGTGTTTTTTCGTGCATCAAAAAATACCAAACGTTTTCTTGTTTTACATTATTTAATGAACTTTTTAAAGGTTAAGGGTGGATGGCAGTATTTCCTCAGCCTCTAGAGAAAATGTGTCAAACTTAAGGCCCACGGGCCACAACAGGCCCGATAATAATACAGCCCAAACACCATAGATACTACAAATCCCAGAATGCACATGTGATAGCCGGCGCATCGATCCAGAACGCCAGCGCTTCTCCTCTGCTGTCAGATATCAGCGTTTATCCACTCACTCTAATAAACGTTAGGCTAATCCTGAGAAGAGATGCTACGGAGCCCAGGAGGAGATATAGATGAGAATAAAAGTGTAAAACGATAAATAATAAACGTATTATTAAGTAGGATGGATTAGTAAATAGAACGCACGTTTTAATTAACTGCCGAGGTGCGTTCATGTCCTCCAGCCGTTCAACATGCGTCAGTGCTGTTGCATTAAAAACGAGAAAACGCATGAAGTTCCTACATTTAATGAGAGCATGGAGGCTGTTCACGCACCTTACTGTTTCCTGAGGTGCAGCTGCTCCTGACTGCAGGGACAGACACGAGGACCAACAGTCTACTTTTACTGTTTTACGATGACGGAACGAAAGAAAACGGCTAAATCAGCCCAGCCATTTACCAAGGGCCATGAAAAACTTCCTTTTTGGTGATTTTGTAGATTAAAAAACGTTTGAGTCTGGATGTAATTTGTAACTTGAAATATATATATATCTGGCTGTTATTGATGCCTGTGAAAAAAATTTTGATTGGAAATGATTCCGTGAAACTAAGCTGATAGAGAGGGAGACATAAAATTTAGTAATGCTAATCTGTTTTGAATTGAATCTGTAATTTGACTATTTTCTATTCTGTTGGTTTGTTCAAAACTCTATAAAATGAGGAAATAAAATAGGAATAAAACTGTCATAATACCTCAGATTAAAACATGGACAGTTTGAGTCCTTTTTGCACTTGATGTGGTTTAAATCTTTAGTTTTGGCTCCCTTCAGTGATTGACTGGACAAGAACAGGAGTGACGGCTCGCCACAGGAGGAGTAGATGCGTTAGATGATGCAGGATTGTCCCGTAGGCCTGATTATTTACATGAAGATCGGCAGAAACTCGGCCTGAGAGTCCATTCTGGTCAATTGTTCAGCTTTGCTGAGGCCTACTTTAAGAAAAGAAGATAGTTAAAGCAAATGATAATATTTGAGTTTGTGATTCCATTTCCTATTTCTGGGTCAGTTTAAAACCCTTTAATGTCTTGCTCAACTGTTTGTTTAAACTCGTTCAAGCCATTTGATCGGACCTGTTTATAATATGAGCCAGGGTTATGTCGCAAGTATATGCTAAACAAGGGGCCAAGGATGGAACCCTGGGGGACGCCCCCGTTTTGAAAAGGGGCTACCAAGGGGAGGCATTTATCATGGCTGTTGAGAAAGTCCTATTGGATAAGTAGGATTTTTCTTTGACATACTAAAGCACGTGAGGACTTACTAAACCATCTTACGTAACTGATTCAACCAAAAAAAAGTCTAATAAGGATCAAATAGTTTTCTAAAAACATGCCTTATCGAAAAAGCTGAGCTCATCTAATCAAAAATGTTGTTTCCCATGAAATTCCATTTTTCTTACCATTAAATCGTTTTATCAATCTGATGTCGATAAATATATTGAGAGAGATATTAAATTGATGAATGCCCCATAGAAACAAATTAAAACTATTATTTTCCTTGGCAAGGACATTAAAGGCTTTTACATTAAAGGCTTTTACATTAAAGGCTTTGACATTGAAGGGTTGATAAGAAATCTATGTGTGTCGAAATAAAAATGTTTTGCCATGTTTTTCCAAATTAACAATATAATTATGTTGTTTATTAAGAAAAAGATGTCATAGATCTCTGTATTTTAAAAAATGTCCTCACTACATCCAACAAAATGGTCAATCACTAATAAAAGATAAGAAAAAAAAAACGATTTCTGAGAGTTTACATCCTTCACTACTGCAGTTTAATCAACAGCCCCCCCCCCCATCAGTGTTGATAAAGTGCTGCGTCAAACCAAACATGCTCACACGCAGTGATGACAATCTTCATCACAAGCACTTTTATACTGAAGGAAGGGAAAAGCTTCTCCTCCATTTCCTCCTTTGTGAAATGATTGACGGCTGTTTGCCTGAAGTCTCGCTGCTCAAATTCAGTCGCTGTATTATTTGGATTGCTATGGTAACAGATTCCCCGCCTCCCCCTCCCCTTCTTCACCTGCCTTCATCCAGACACTAGGGCACGTCCCAGCATTCATTGGGTGAGAGGATGCTTCTTTTCCTGCTCATAAAGAGTAAATGATTCCACGAAGGCGTATGATGAAGCTCCGCCAGCACAGCAATGTGGCGTCTCTGGGGAGAAGAGCGCCTACGCAGAGAAAAACCTGCCACAGGAAAACGCCCTCTACCAACCTGCTGCTCATATTAATTACGAGTCGACAGCTACGGCTTCGCCTCCGGCCCTTCCTGTGCGGTGCTGGGAGGGGCAACAAGGCCGTCTCCACAGGAGCCACAGGGAAGCTACAGATGTTCCTCACACATTCTTAAAGGAGATGCTTTACTCTCATCTCTTTGCTGCAGGTGGAGTTTGCAAAAAGCTGAGCCGCCGAGAGGAAGCAGGAGAACCTTTGTGCCGTAGATCATAGCTAGAAAAAAAAGTAGCTCAAAATCTACATCTGTAGTTTGACTGGTCGCTATAGGAGGGTCCCTCTATTTCATTCAGCACCCCGATGCCTTAACGTTTAAAGATTATACATAAATAAATAATAGATATTTGCCAGATCCTTTGCCAAACCAGTGTGATCTGTATTCTTGTATTACTGTCTGCTCTGCAGGGATTCACTAACCCCCTCACCGCTACTATAACAGTGACACGATGCACGGTTTGTTTCTGAGAGTGTGATGAAATGATAAAGGTGGGGGTTGTACATGAGTTCGAGCAAGAGGATGGATGCACGTAGCCTAGCTTAGCATAAATAACCTAGCACAACTGAAATTTTTCTCCTAATGTACGATCAGATCAAGTGAAAAAAAACACCTAATTTTGACATTCTGGCAGAAAAGGAATAACAGAATAACTTCCAAAGGCTCCTATTGGGAGCCGTTGGAGGTTATTCAGGCATCTGATCAGGACGCCTCCCTTTGGAGTTGTTCCAGACTCGTCCAGCTGGCAGGAGACCCGGGGGTGGACCCAGATCACTCTGGGGGGACTGTATATCTCATCTGGCCTGGGAAAGCCTCGGGATCCTCCAGCATGATCTGAGAGAGATGCTGGGGAGAGGGACTCTCTGGAATACCCTTCTTACGGATGGATGAATTTAACCCGGTTTACCCGCATTGATTATCACCAGACCTTATTGTGACACAATAACGATTGAAATTCTTTTCACAAGGTGGATGCTCCTGTTTCCTTCCATTAATAATCTGGATAAACTTTGAAACCTGGACTTTGAAATCACGGAAAAGCCAAAAAAAAAACGTCATTCTAGAAATAGACCAAATATTCTCATTTACAGTCTGATAGTCTTGTGATGAGCAAATTCTCAGAAAGTCAGTGATATACCATAATGTAAGTTATGACTAGACAAAATTGGCACGATTTAAGGAATTCATTTTTAATACAAGCGATGGAGACTCTATAATTTAAAAAAAGTCTCACCTGAAATAAGCATTTTCTGATTGATCTCCTATTGGATCTCTTGGATCTCACTATAAGAATTAAAGATTAAGAATTGAAATTGTGTTTAAAATATGTTTCTCGGTTGAACTCCTCCAATTAAATGTTATGTCTGAAAAGCGGTGTTTCATCAAAAAAATCCCCCTACTGAGTTAAATATGAGCTTTTGAAGTAATACATGTTACAGATTCATTGAAACAAAATTTGGGACTAAATTGGACTTATGGTGAGTTAAGTTATGAGATCATGGGGTGGACCAACTTCCCTGTAGTTTTTTTTTTGTTAGTTGTGTCTCAACCCAAAACATATAATCACAATATGACTATCCAAAAGGAAGTTGCGTCTGAAAAAAGTGTTTTGCCTTAAAAAATAAAGCTCCCTCTAGTGAATAAAATATGAACTATTACCTACCATACACACACACACACACACACACACACACACACTAGATAGATCTTCTCAAGTCGACCCATTTTCACCAAATGTGGACCAAACTGAAGCAAAAATATGGAATTTAAGTCTGGAAAATTCTGGAAAAATGACCTATCATTTTAAAATATGATTCAAACGAGATAGAACTCCACAAGTCGATTCATAAGCACCCAATTGGGACTAAGTCGAAAGCAATGGTTGAGAAATTATGGCCCGAAAACTTCTGAAGGTCAAGCTCCCCATTGGGTTTGAAATATATATCTGAGCTTTTCCAAATCCAGACCTGGTAATCCAGTTCTTGTAACCTAAAAATGATCCATGAAGAGCAACTGATTGAGTGAATGATTCAACATCATCAGTAGACCAGCAAAGCTTCACGAGGTTGTGTAACACCCCCTCCTCAGTGGTTATAGAAAACACATGTTAGCCGTTTATTTGTGTGTGCGTGTGTGTGTTTGTGTGTGTGTGTTTTGAAATTACATTGAAACTGCGATTGAACATATTAAATCTCCAGCATCTCTTCCACTTCCAATAAACACCAGCATCAGGCATTAGTGCATACCAACATCATATTCTAAATGGAAATGAACGCACATGTGAAACTCCTTTTCAGACAGCCATTGAATTCCGCTTTAGATAAATAAAACACCGTGAAGCGTTCGCACAGGCTCTGGGCCACGCAATCCATCTTCATTTTTGATGAAAGCCTATAGGCTGACTGGTGGAGAGAGGCAAACAGCACACAGCCTGCATATTTACTTCCAGCTCATTTATTCCCATTATGCCTCCCTGCAGACGTCAGTGAGGGGATTTCTGCCCCACAGTGATGTTCCATGATACCACCGAGGAGAGGGAGCGGGAGAGAGAGGGAGAGAGAGGAGACTTGAGGACAGAAAAAGAACAAGGCGGAAGAGGGAGTGATGGGGGGGCGGGGGGGGGGTCGCCTTCATTCATGCTCTGCCAGTGAACTCTGACACCTTTGACAACGTAGGGTCTGTTTTCAAAGCCCACGTCGCCGGCACCAGCTCATTCTTTTCCAGCCTCTCAGTCTCCGTTGGAAATTCTCTGTCACGTAATGAGGCCCGGCCCTCCGTCTAGCTGGGGAGGTGCCGTGATTTCATATCGGGGTTTTACTTCCCTCCACTCATTATGGTTTATGGCCGGCGATAAGTCACCGGAGAAATTACAGTCTGAGCATTAATTGTGAGGATAAGAAAGGAGAGGGTTGGAGCAGGAATTGGTCCAGGAGGTTGTTGTACCAACATCCTTTACACGATATCTATGCAATTTAAAAGAATTTATGCCACGGAGATTATTGGAATTAAATATAAGGTCCTCCCTCTGGTACTGTTGGAAAGTTTTTTTTCTGCTTGAGATTCAGTTTTCCTCAACAGTTAGACCTACACATATCCCCGAAAAGCCCCCCTATCCCCTGCATTGTTCAAGCAATCCCCCTGTAGCAAACTAAACATGAAGCTGTCTCATAAAAAAGTGTTTTAATTAAAAAAAAAAAAAAAAAAAGAAATATACACAAGATAGATCTCCTCGAGTCGATACATATGCACCAAATTTGGAAAAAGATTTTGGAAATTATATCCGAAAGATAATGTTTTTTTATAAAAAGCGCCCCGTGTGAGTATAATATGAACTATTAGAGTAAAATAGTATACAAATATGAAAGAAAATCTCCAAATCGAGCCAACGGTTGGGAAATGAAGGCCTAGAATCTGTTCGAGATTAAGCTTGGCCTAGTGTCGGAAATATTCAACCGACCTATCCCAAAATCACTCCAGTCCTTCCTCATAGTAGGGTCTGTGGGGGTGTTCAATGGTATTGCAAAACCAATGGATGCACTGATTTAATTTAGAAGTGTTGAAAATTGATATTATATAGAGATGTGATGATATTTTTCATCATACAAAAATATGTCAATATTATATAATTCTTATTCTTTACTAGTTTACTCCTATAATTGGTAAACAAATGGATTAAATCAGGGAGGAAGAGGAGACACGAAGATAGAGCCGGATGAATCCACATGATGAAGGTGAAGCAATCAGTGTGGAGGTGAGGAACACGAGAGACACGGAATTCATGAAACCGGAAAGGACGGAGAACTCACAAGGGATACAATAGATCATAAAAAATAACTAACAGGAAGTGTAAAGCGGCGGACAAAAAAAATGGAGAACCTTCAAAATAAAACAGGAAGCAGAAACCACTACCAGCAAACGATTGCAATCAAGTACGGACCCCGTCCTCTCTCATATACTTTGTTTATCGCACCGTCGGTTGCTTTTCCTCTCATTAAATCACCTTTTTGCTGCTATAAGCTTTTTGGGCTGGTGCTTTGGCCGGTTTATGCGAGTGTGGTTTATTAGCATAGATAGTGAAACAAGCTGGACGTTAGCCTGACTTCAACTGTAACCAACATTGTGAGCAACATCAACCTTTTCAAACTTTAAATTCTGCCGGTTAGGATGATGCACGTGTTTTAAATATGTCTGATGGCGTGGATTTGTGCGCCGGAGGAGTCTCTTACTTTGTTTGAACACTCTATCATAGTGATTGTGTACACCTACCTTCGACTAATCACTCTCTCACTCTTCTTGCACAGTCACCTCTGGCTGCAGGGGCCGCATGAATGCGTGGACTATGAAGCGAGGGACTTACTCAATACACAGATTGTTTAAACAACCAAATGAACACAGGTGATGCAAACTGCACACACAGAAGTCCAGGTTAGTACCGGTGGAACGAGCATTTTCTGGTAATCAACCAATGGATTTTTAAAGGACAAAGCCCGTATTTAAAGAGTCGAGTGTCTGACGGACAATCTCCCAGGTAGCCGCCGGACTCGGGTCGATTCCGGCTGATTGTTGGCACACGCAGCGGCTCGCCGACAGTGAACCAGATCCGGCCCAGTAATGGCTGCCGCATACGGCTAGGTTCCGGTACGGAGAACTGGGAGGATTTGGGTTGAGATCTGGTATATTTGGCTGTGTTAGACTTGACTATCCGGACTATTGAGTTCTGGTGGGAGGGAATTGGTATGTTTTAACAGCCAAATGAATCAACTCGGGATTTTGGCATGTTTGACTGGGTTCTGAAAGCATCTGACTGAATACAGCTTCAATGTTAAAATCAGACATTTTTCTCAAACAAACTTTATTAGAAGGGTATAATGAGACCGGGGCAAAGGCAAAATTCTAAAAAATTAAGTATTATACTGAGAAATCAAAAGAAATGTACACTTCCGACCATACCTAGAGAAAATTGGTAGTAGTACAACAACAAAAAAAGGGGGAAATAAAATAAAAAAAGAAGGAAACTGAGCCAAAAAACCTGTTTCTCAGTTCAACTGCAACTAGAATATACTTGAAAAGTTATTGAATGATTACAAAATGGGTTAGCACTGAAGTCCCTTGAGAAAATCGTTTCTTTATCTTGTGCACACAAGTTAATGCTGTGGTCCTTCAAAATAAGAGCACGTAAACGTGCAGGAACCATCTAAGACGACAGGCATGCTGCTCACACCGGTTGTTTTCAAAGACCATTATCCCTTGAGATTATTTAAAAAAATAATCTCATTAGCTTTTATTTTAGGAAGTTTTGACAGAAGTGACAGTGACACAATAGTTACTTCTAGGTTAATAATTTATAATAATCCATTATCCACATGAACATATTAAATAACCCGAGTGCTGACGGTTTTATGATAGAATATATATCTATATATTGTATACATATGATAGATTTTTTTTAATGTAGGATGAGAGTAACGTCTGAACGCTTCAGAAGTGATTGAGGAAATTTACAGGGGCATTTTCCTCATACGTACTATTGCATGATTCTCCTGGAGGAGCAGCTTGTTCGCCTCCTCCCAGTTTAATCAAACACACTCAGATTGTTTTGTTAAAAAGGAGTCGGCCGGTATTAATTCTGCTTTCATCCTCTCGGGGACAGTAAACTGGATTATCGGTCTGCTTCAGATCGCTGCTGCTGTTGAATCTGTTAACGCTGGTTTTAGGACGAACTTTCTCTGATTCTGCTGATATCGTCATAAATTCAGTACATTTCCTGTGACTGCTTCACAATAAAGCCTTCCTGTCTGCTTCAGCTTCTAATATATCTCTTACACGATCCGGTGACTAGCTAAACGCTGATAATGTTGAAAAGCAGGATTCAATCTTTGTCCTTTTTTTTTAAGCAAATCCTTATTGTGAAGCCGATAAATAATAATAATAATACATTTAATTTATAACGCGCTTTACATTTGGATCAAATCTCAGAGTGCTACAAGGTAAAAGCAGATAAAAGCATCAATAAAAAAAAAATATGATAATTCTATAAAAATATGGTTTTTACTAACAAGTTACTAACAAAAGCAAACTACTATGGAATAAAAGAAGCAGCTATTGCAAAGGATGTCATTGTTTTTTGCCTCGCGCACTTTAATACATCTGAGGAAATCGTGGAGAATCTAAGTTTGTGGAAGCGTATTGGCATGGAGCTAACTAGCTCGAGCACTTAGTGTCCATAATATCAATGGAAGCCTAGAACGCCCATGAGGCAGGTAATTATTTCTTGACCTCATGTCGGGATAATGAGCTCAATAATTTGTTATTACGACACAATGAACGACCGTTTTCTCTTAATCAAGAGAAAACAAGCACCGATGTTGTCGTTGTCATGGCGACAGGCAACACAAACTGGTAGTTAAGCAAAGCGCCAGAAATATGAGAGAAAAGTGGATGAAAAAAAACACAATTATCCTAATAATTCTACATACAAAGTAACCCGAGCCGCAGCAAGCAAGGTTTATTATTCTTGCTTAAGAAAACTTTTATCCATAATTGGCAGATATTGACTTCCTGTGTCGCCATGACAACATGTAAATACCTGTCAAAGAGCAGCAACTAAAGCAATTCTGCCTGTTTTAAAGCTTGATTGAAATAAAAATCTGAGTTTATCAATAATGGAGACTCCATAGTCAATATTAAGAACGATTTGTTTTATTCACAATGTTGATTAAAGTTTTATGACCCTATGAAGATACCAAACATAACAAATATGAGACATGGCGGCGGCTTATTTCATGTTAAATCAGGTAATATAGAATATATAACGATATATCTATATCTATATATAGTTAATGTAGAATAGTTACTCCCGATCTCTGATGATCATTCAGAAAACAGGAAACATCCTTTTTTTTCTCATTAATTATATAACGGCCAGTAATAAATATCTGCCTCTGTGGCCGTTCTCAGCCTCTTTACACATCTCGAGGGAAATAAGGGAAAATTGCATGTTTAAGAAGGATCATTATTGAGCCATTCAAGGAAGAAGGTGGAGAAAAAAGTTCTCAGGCTAAATAGACTTTATGAATAGGAACACGTCGAATCAACTTCGATGTGAAAAATCCAGGTAACGTCTGCAGGAGAAGTTGAGACCCGAACCTAAAGCTGCTCCATCACATTTACCTCTGATAGACGAGGTTGTTCCTGCCGAAGAAGAGGAAGCAGATGTTCCACCGAATCTAATTTGAGTTGATTAGAGCACTTGGCCGTAACGCGCGGCGCCTCGCGTAAAGATCGTGTTACACTTACGGCTCACTCAAGCCTTTGTGTAATCCATTCAGTGTGATTATGATCCTCCAAATCAGGTTATTTGGATTCAAGTCAATCTGTTCATTTCCCTTCTTCCTGCAGCAGAGAGGTCTTCGTCTTCGTCTCGTGCCGCCAGCTTTCAGTCCACTTTGGACACAACAGGAAGACGACCTGGCTCATACCTTCGTGTTGTGTGACCTACAGTACATTAGGGCGCCAGCTGAAAACGAAGGACCATCTGACCTTTTGTTTGTCTGCGGGATTTGGGGGAAATTTGAGGTTTAAACCTAATTTAAGCTTTTTAATAAATTCAATCAAAGGAATATGAATTTTGATTATTCTTCCAGCCAGAACGGTATTAACATTCTACAACCAGGGCTACACTGTCATTTCGGACAGTAAGGGGAATATAAAAGCCCCCAATCCCCCTGTGTTGTACAAACAATCCTACTATTTGAACTCATCCCATTACATGTGAATTTTATGTGATAGAAACGGTGTTTTTCATGAAAAAGCTTCCCCTTACTGAGAAAAACATGATATAAATATCCTCAAGTTGATTCATTTGTGACAAATATTGACTAAATACGACCAACGGTTTGGAAGTAATGTCGGAAAAACTGTTTCTTAAAAAAAGCGCCCCCTACTGAGTAAAATACGAACTATTAGAGTAAAATATGTTAAAGATCTCCTCTAGTCGATTCATAGGCACAAAAGCTTTATTTCCCCCTTCTGAGTCTAGGGGGAGATAAAGCCCCCCCTAGTGTCAGAAATATACAACTACCCTTTCCCAAACTCAATCCAGTTGTTCCTCATACAACTGTGAAGGTATAGAATTGGAAAAATTAAAGATTTTTTGAGTTATCGTGCTAACACGAAGGATTTGCTGCGGATTCTGTAATATCCCCAACTTTTTGGGAATATCCTCAATGAAATGCGTTTTTATTTTATCGCGTGACGTTTCCCGGGGACATTATGAATAACCATCGCCGTTACTTGTCCGGAGAGATCGGTTCATACAGCGAGGATTCTTCGCAATTTAAGGTTGGTGTCAGTGTTTGCTGCTAATTAATAGAAAGTAATGTTGTTTATATGTAGCAGGAAGGAATGAAAGGGTCTGATCTGGTATAAAAATCAGACTATGGCCCTCAATGGATTATAACTAGCAGCAGAATGATCAAATTAACAGCAATTTTAATGGCAAACTCGTAGAAACCACCACCAAGAAGCAGTAAAATACATTACGCCGCCACCATTAGGTCTGGGTGCGGGGGGGATAGAACAAGGCTTTCAGACCAACACTGAAACCCATCACAGACCGCAGAACCGGTGGCGGCTCTCTCCTGACACTGACGTTCTGTGATGGGTGGAGGAGGTGGATGTGACCGCAGACCCTCTTCTCTATATTAAAAAGAAGAGGGTAGAAAAGTCACCAATGCAGCATTCTTCCGCACACAAGAAGGTTTTGTTTCTCAGACCAAACATTCGTTGCGCAGCTGTCTGACAACAAACGGACAGAAACTCACCCGCTCAGTCAGAGATGACCGGCAGCGAGCGTCCAAAACATGACTGGAAATGGTGAGAGGCCCCACCCACTTTGTAATTTCCAGGCTGCAGACCCACTCATTTCTGTCTGTGGCTCAGAGGTTATTGGGTAAATTGATTTGTAGCTGACCTTTACGGCCCACTCCTCCGACGCAAAGGCTTCTTGATGACGTTGTGCCGTCAGAGGTGCTGAACGGACCGATCCCTCCAGAGACTCTGAGCCTGCAGTACGTGGAGCGTCACCATCAGGAGAGGTGTTGACATGCAAGCAGGTTGACACGACGCAACAGACACCTGTTCGTGCAGTGACATCCAAAACTAAAACCACACAGTGGAAACGTCACTATAAAACCGAAAATGCTCTTTATGATGCAGAGTGTCTGCGGAAACTGAGTACGAGACCTTCTGCTGGTTTGGTTGTATTTATGTGAGATTGAAGAACCCTCTTCAAACTTTTTTATGTGTCAATGATTTCCCCTTGGGTTTCTTTTTTAAAGATTTTATTACCTGTAGACTCTAAGTAATGAAACACGAATGTTGTTTATTAGATGACTTTTTTTTATGTTGCGTTTTATGTTAATTGCAAATAAACGTGCTTGTTGTCACTGTCAATTCTCCACCAGTTCATTCACAGGCACTAAATTTAGAATAAAGTCAGATTAAATCAAAAATTATTTCCATAAAACTTTGAGATAAAGCTCCCCCTAGTACCTGAAATATACCACCGAGCTTTCCCACAATCCATCCAGTTCTTCCTTGCACTATGGTCTGTGTTTGAAAATGAGTTATCGTGTAAACGCGAAGGCTCATCGGCGGATTCTGTAATATCCCACACTCTAATGAATCTAATGAATTTTTCCAGTGAGTTCAACATAACTGTGTTTAGTACATTCAACAAAATAGTCTTTACTCCATGAATCATGTTTTTCTTAGTCGTTTGTTCATTCACTTAATGAATGTGTAATTAATGTGTTTGGTGACGTTTGCTTAATAGCATTTATTAATAATTACTTTTGTCATTTTCCATATATTCAATCTCCTTTTGATGTTACAGGTGACAAAACTAAGTTAAGTAAATGTGAGGTTTTATTTCTTAAAGTGTAAGTGTTACCCACTCCTCTGGGGTTTTGCTCGGACCCAAATGCAGACGCATACGAGGTAGATCAGGTGAAAATATATTTATTTCTAACAAAAAGGGAACGAGGAAAAAACAGGAACAGAAATACTGGAGGTTACTCACGACACACTGGGAGAAGGTTGGGACGCGTGACGACACGAGGAGCATCATGCAACGAACTGGTACAGAAGGGAAGGTGAGGACAGACTTTATACACGGACGTAACGAGACAATGAGACACAGCTGGAGGGGAAACACAGGTGAGCATGATGACCAATCACAGGACAGACACAGAGGGAGAAAGGAACACAGGCTTTTTTCTTGCATAGACACACAGATTATTTTTCTGCTCATCATTAATGAAGAGGACACCCACTTCTGGAAAATCTCATGAAGTTTGACCTCTAACTGAGAAAGAACCCCAACTTAATTATATGGAAAAAGTTGTTTTATCTCGGCGCGGTTCCAGATTTTCAAAGCCGGAGTTGAATTTTTTTAGCTGATATAAGGAAAATGTGGGATTTTTGAACCTTCGTCTCGTATGTTTGAATGGAAACATCTAAATATCAACAGGAACCAGTGAAAGGACGTGAATGCATTTTGAGTTATGCCACTGACAATAAAAATGGTTAATAGCGAGACAGACAGATGGATAGACTGGCAGCATCATCTCCCCGCATTACACGCTGGAGGGGAAATAATGATTCTTCAGTCGGGCTTTCAAGTTTCACCACCACTCTAATGCATGTTGACTACTTAACCACAGTGTGAGCTTCTCTTTCAGGACACGCTGACTTACTGCCAAACTATCGGTTCTGGCAGCAGACAGGCCAGAAGAGCCGTCATTAATGTTGTCGGGGAGGCCTGTGAAAGAAAACGCCTGCTGGGTGTAAACTCACGTGTGGAGAGGGACATTACGTGAGATAACAAAAAGTGACATATCACCATCATCATCATTTCCAACATTTTACATCCTGATATCAACACCATAATATCTTTCCATTAAAAACCCAGACTAAAAGCTAATTTATACATTATTGTTAATTCATGAGCTAATCGGAGATAAAAGGGGTAGAACAAGGACACACACACACACACACACACGAGAGTGTAGTAAAAGTTGAAGTATTGATTCAACTACTTTTGCTCATATAAAAGTGAAAATATCCTTCCTGACTGTTTTATTGTCTTTTAGTTTTTACGTCGGTGGTTGTTTTCCATCGGCCGTCCTTGAAGACATTGATTGTCTCTCCTCTGTCTTGTTGTCCCTTCCATATTGGTTGACGTTACTCGTGATGTGGAAAGCATGAGATGATGCAAAAATAAAATAATAACCTACTTAAAAGCCTTTTCTGAAATTTTTTTCTATTCGTTTGAGAATTCTGACTTTGTGAGACTTTAAGTCAGAATTCTGACTCTTATCAGAATTCTGACTATTCTTCCTAGCTTAAAAAGTTGGACCTGAAAAATTCAATCACTTCATTTCCCTGTAGATGTATAATCGCAAACAAGACGACACATAAAACAAACAAAAATAAAGTCAGGATTCCCAGAATTAAGCCCTTTAATATCCTGCTCTAGTGTTTGGTGCAGCACATTTTTAGTTTCTATTTCATATTGAAATGTTGTTTGTTTTTTTATAATAAGACCCTGTGGCAGCATGTATGTGCTAAAGAGTAAGGGGCCAAGGATGTAGCCTTGGGGGACACCAAAAGTCAAATGGAGCCACCAAGGAGGAGGAATTAGCTACCGCTATTAGCTTCTACTACCATGTTGAATAAGTACATACATTATTATGTTATGTGATGAAGCCAAAAAAGTCTAATTTCAAAAATTTTCCATGAAAATACAACATTTTCTCTTTAAATAAATTCGTAAAACTGTTTAAAAGCGTGTTTTACCAAACTATTTCTAATGTTATGGTAAATTAAAGGTGTATGTAGGATAGAAATGCCCATTCTGCTGCAGTACTGTGACATGAAAATACCTCCACAAAAACAACTGGAGGAACGGACGGGTGGAAGATGCGCAAGAACAATGTTTCTTGGACAATGCGATGTTTTCTTCTGAACGATGACAAGCAAACACAAAATGTTTTGAATTATATGAAAGGTTTGCTGGCAGCAGATGACAACGCGCCCGAACGAAATGTCCCAGCTTTGAGAAAGCAATCTCAGAGGAAAAGATAATGACCGACTAAACTATACCTTCAGGCAGAAATATACGTGTAACACATCACCAGTTTGGAAGACTAACGTCTCTTTCCCTCCTGGGAAAAGAAGCGGTGAACACAGGAGATAATTCTTACCCCACCATTGGTTTGTCCTTCAGTGTATTTACTCTTTTTTTTTTTTTTTTTTTTAATTCATTACTTCTCATCTGTGGGGATAAAAACTTCAATTTTTATTTGAAATAATTGCTAAAAACAATCTGCATCTTGAACAAAAACAAATAGACTTGAATGGAGAATATGTACATATATATATATGAATATATGAATATGTGTATATATGATGATGTATTTATGTTTTAATATATTCCTTTGGCAGAATCAAATAAACCTACTTTCGCGTTATACTCATATTTTACTCAGTAGGAGGAGCTTTTAACGAAAACACAATTTTACAGACATAATTATCTATCTTGAAAAACAAAGAAAAATATTTTTTCTGTGTCCCAGAAATAACTCAGAAACTATGTCATGGCTTATGTCTAATTTTATACACAGTGCCTAAGTGCAAGGAAGAACTGGATTGATTTTCAGTTTTATATTTCTAACACTAGGGGGAGCTTTAGCTTCAGATGTTTTCGGCCCATAATTTCTTGACAGTTGGTTCCATTTAGTCCGAATTTAGAACATATAAATGGACTCGAGGAGATTTATGATGTATATGAATGTCAGGACTTACTAAACAGAATTATGTAAGTTGATAAAACCCAATAAAGTCTAATAATTTATCAAATAGTTCTCTTAACACAGGAAAGTTGACCTAATCCACTTAAAATGGACTATTCCCCATGAAATCTAACATTATTTCATGAAATAACTCAAGACATAACATGAAGTCTGATTTTTTATGAATTTTAAAACATGCATTACCGAATGATTTGTCGTTTTACGGTTAATTTAAAGTGTCTAAGATAACAAACGAATAACAGCCCCCTAAGAAATAAAATATGCAAAAAGAAATAACTTTCCCCTCATTGCTTTGTCTTTGGGTGAGACAAGTAAGTAAATCTAAACAACATCCTTTTTTCTCCTCCTGCAGTGGAGGTGTCCACTTCTTCCTCTTCCTCCTCCTCCTCCTCCTCCCATTAAAACCCGCTCATTCTGGTGCGAGGGGGGACAATAATGCCGCTGTCACTTTATGGGGGGTTTAACCCGGTCACTACGTGGGGAAGTTGTTCCCGGTTTTCACGCGTTGCCATGGTGATTTTAGTACAAACCTATTGACTGCGACGGGGTTCCTTCTTTTCTCCCAGTGTAGCTCCGTGGAGGAGGAGGAGGTGGAGGAGGAGGAAGAAACCGCTGTTACTTTTGCCTCCATAGGGCGGAGGACGGGGGAGGAGGGAGGCGGGAGAAGGGGGGAAGCGATAGCAGCATCCAGAGGAGGAGGGAGGGAGGGAAGAGGAGGCTCTCCGGTTCAGTCCAACCGCGAGGCGGAGCGGCGTCACGTCAGCAGTCAGACCTCCTTCTTTACGGAGGAGATTCAACTTTGTGAGCGGCTGACGCGGCAAGAGGAGCGACTAAAGGTGAGTTTCTCTCATCTTTCTCCCTGGAGGGGGAAAGAAATAGATGTTTTTATTCTCACGTTTCTGCCGGTGTTAATAGGTTTTGCACTTGTTCAGCTGCGCTACGACCTGCTCGCACCTGCGTGGCGCGCGCCACACAGGTAGTCAGAATTCAATTTAGTCAACCGAGAAACTGGACGCAAAGAGAGGGATCTAGATCTATCAGAGGGAAGCAGTCACGACTCCGGCTGGAGCCCCTGCACTAAGTCATGAGAGGAATAATACTGCAGTGCAGTCGTAACCAGGGGGGAAATAGCTAACCTAGCTTGACCACCTGCTTTATAACAGTGTCATAAAGCATACATAAGGCATGAGTGCTGTAGTTACGGTTAAGATTGTGCGAGATGATGATGTGATAATAATCACACCCTGCTCTACCCAGTAATGATCCCAACCTGCTTATCACCGCCTCTCATGCAGCAGATCTGAAGACCAACTTGTCATCATCCACTGTGTGAATGGCACCGTTCCATGTTGCAGAGTTTAATCCACTATGTAAGGTGACTGGCACAGGTTTTGTTGTGTTTGGTTAAAAGAAAAGAAAAGAAAAAAGCACGACCACACACAGAATAGCCATACAAATCAAACCACTGACTGGTAAAATCAGTGTAACTTTGATTATCCCTATGCACTGGCAGCAGTCAGTAAGTGGGATATGTCAGGCAGCCGGCGAGGGAAAATTTTGTCATACAAGTTGATGGGCTGTTGAAGGAAGAAATATGGGCGTGTGAAAGGGTCTGTGTGAGTCAGAGCGTCTCAGCAGCCGCAGGTCGTGTTGCGGGGTTTCTGCGGGGTTTTAGAATATCAAAAACATTTTGTGGATGTGGTCTTATAAGGTTTCATTTTCATTTTTAGAGCTACTTCAACCATGCTATTGCATCAAATTGAGCCTTTTTTTTTTTTTTGCAAACACACTGTTATGTGATTAAATGAATTCACCTTGTAAGAAACTGGCATTTTGATATTCCCCTCATAGCTGGCATACTTTTTTCCTTTTATAAGCATAAAATGGGTCTTAAATTTCATAAATAATTGTCTTTAAAAGGTCTTAAATATGTATTAAATTTGTGTGTGCTGGGTATTTCCAGTCTTCAGTGGTTAGTACGTACCATAGTGGTCCAGTGAAGGACAACCATTGAAGTGTAGGCAGGGTTGTTAACACTAAAGACTCACATATTGGTGTGGGGAGAGAAGTTTTGACCATGTTGTCTGATCCCACAGATGTAAATGTTGCACAAATTGCTGAAAAAGTTCATTCTGGCTCCGACCAAAAGGTGTCAGAGCACACAGTGAGTTGCAGTGCCGGCAAAAGTGGGACCTAAACAATATTAAGCTGGTGGTTTTAATGTTATGGCTAATTGGTGTACATCTGTGAGAAAGATGTGTATATTACATTGTGGGGAAATACCTGGACAATCTCAGTCGAGCTATTCTTGTAGTGTGAAAAGGTTAAAACGTGTTAAAAACAGTTTTCAGTCACTCCCCTCTCTTTTCACACCTTTGACAAAACCCCATCGATGCATTTTAGATCAACAAAACTGTTATTTTCACAAATTACTACGCCTAGCTCTCCTCGATTTTTCTCCACATCTAAGCAAATTGCTCCTCATTACCGGCATTTCTGCTCCACAAGTGTGAAGCGCGCATGACACGAGATTAGAATGAGCGATGAAGCTTCAGTAAGTGCGATTAAAATCACATTAGAGTGACATTTAAAGAGGACGACTGATGCTGTGTTCGTTGCTGTTGCTTATTGATGAGGGTGTGGATGGAGGAGTTGTGCGTCAGGCTTGGGTGCTGAACGTGTTGTGTTCATGCGCCCGATTCATCTGGCGTAGTGATTCCCTCAGTATGAATATTTACACGTTTATGCAAATTTAATACACAGTGTGAGCGAGTGCTGCAGATTCCAATGTTGGTTTCCTCATTGTTGTTATGTCTCATTACAGATTAGACCTTTGAGGGTTGATCCAGAGGAAAGGAAATGTTTCGCGGCATTACACCCCCGATTTCATATTTGTATTCCTTCCGTTGTTTTTGTCTTCAGAACAATCAGCTTGGCCTATTTTGTCTGAAACATAGTTTGTTAAAATCAAGCTTCTGGCACACAGGCTGACACTCCCGCCCTTGCTCTTAACAGTTCTGGGAACGCCGCGACGCCTGACCACGATTCTGTGACTGCTTAGCGTTAAACACAAAGACCTTCAGGAAGGTCAGACGGCTATTAGCGAATGTAATCAACTCAAGTTGCTCTTGAGGAAGTGCAGGACCTATTTTAATGGTCCCCAGTTCATCTCATCAGGCCCAGTTAGAAGCAGGTTCTCCAGTGCTGGTAGCCAGAATTATCCCACAACAGGTAGGTTGTCTGATTTTAATTTCTAGGCCAAAGACAAGAGCCTCTAATGGCACTTGTCATCACACGTGGTCCACAGCCTCTCTGTATTCAGGGCAGTTGCGCTTTGTGTCCAGAAGTAGGTCGAATGCTTCTCACCAAACAATTTGAGCGAGAGCCAGTAATTGGACAAGTAAAGTGTCCGCCATGTCCCAGCAGGTCCATGTCAGCCAGCCCTCTCGCCACTTAATATGCAACTCTGATCTGACACATTTCATGGACCTCCGACATCCTTTTAATCATTTAGATGACAAAATGCAGGAAACAGAGTGTCCATTGTAGCCGCAGGCTCATTCTTTCAGAGCTCAGTGGCTGGCTCGCACCCATATAACATCCAGTTATGCTAAATCCAACTCCTTAGTAGGGACAGTTAAGAAGATTAATATCAAACATTTGACACGGGGCTTTGCAGGTAAAGAGATCCTTCTCTCGCATAATGGATTTTGTGGACAGAAAGAACTAGAAAAATCGCTGTGAGAGAACAAATCTGCGTCAAAGCACAACCCTAACCGACTCCAAGCTAAGGACATGTTCATGCAGATTTCCCCATTAATGTTTGAGTTATTGCCAGCCTCTAAATCTACTGACAACCCCGACAAACTCTCTGACTATCGCTCAAGTAAATGGGAGGGTTGTGTCATGAAGGGCATCCGACGTAAGAACCTAGCTAAGGACAACTATTGAAGTGTAGTCATTGTTGTAAGTATTTAAGACTCATATATGGGCGTGGGGACAGAAGTGTTGACCACGTTGTCTGATCCCACAGAAGTAAATGTTGCACATTTCCCTCCCTTGTTAAGGGAACGAGACCCTCCGCTGTGGCCACCCCTAAAAAAAAAAAGGGAAAGAGCCCAAAGAATTTTTTCTGCAGCTGGTTGTCTCCTATGCATTCCACTTCACCGTCTTTGTTTGGCCCACTGTGCGACCAGCTCTACCCCCAAAGAAATATCAAAGGAATCAAAGGAACAAAGGCATCAATAGCCCCATTGCGATGTCACGACTCAAAACGGCGTCTCTTTCTTTCGGCTTTTCACTTTCGCGGTCGCAACAGCCTATCATGTGTTTCTATTCAAAGCTAGGACCGGTACCCTGCTGTCCAACAGTACCAGTGACGGTATTTGTTAACCCCAACCCCATCCGATCCAGTTTCCTGTTCCACATAATCATTTATTTTATTTTATTACCGCCATCAAGTAGTTTATGTTCTCAGTCCTTTGCATTTTGATGTTTGTTTGTTTGTTTTCGGAACAGGTTGACTAAGTTTTGGCATTTGAAATAAATAAAATAAAACAAAAGCCATTTTTTTAGTGATGTAACATGTGGCTATTGCTACTTTGTTCCTTTGATTCTTTTGATGTTCCTTTGGGAGTGGAGCTGGGGGCTCATTGGGTTGAACAGAGACGCTGAAGTGGAAGGCGCAGAAGAAGAGCGCATACAGAGTATTTGAGAGATACTCAGAGAGTTTGTTGGAGTTATCTATAAATGTAGATGCTGGCAACAACTCAAACATTTATGGAAAAATCTGTATTATTATTCCCAAAACTAGAGTTCTGATGTGCTTTGTTGGAGGTTTGCACTCTCTGAGTGCTTTTGTAGTTTTATTTTAAATGCTGGGAAACACATAACGTCGGCAAATTGTAGAATTCATGCAAATCTGTCCTGTAGTTTTTCTGGAATCTTGTTCAAAAACAAACAAACAGACAGACATTCAAACACACAAAAGGACAGTAGTGAAAAAGTTAACCTCCGTCCCTGGCGGAGGTAGTAAAGCTAAGGTATGGATGAAATAGATCCAAGCCCTTAAGTAAGGCAGTAAAGAAAAGTTTGGATTTAAAATCCCCCAGAGGGGTCAGACTGCAATGTCGGCAGGTCACGATGTTCCTTCAACATTAAGGCGTGTCTCTCAAGTGGAGATTTAACCACAACCATCTTGAAGCTATAACCAGGATAGCGCCACACCTAAGTAATGCATTAATAATAACCAGTATCGCATGTCAACCTGGGATCCACGATAAGAAGCTACGATGTGGATTATCAACAGGGCTTTTTTGCAGTCTGGCTCTGAACACAGACTGAAAGTCATTCAGGCAGAAGAGCGAGAAAAACATCTAAGCTTACACCTCGCTGTGTTGTCTTCTTCCCCCTGAATCACAAACTGTGAATATATTCGGTGTCAGCGAGTGCACTGATGATGTGAAACGCAGATACAAGCTGTGCTTTCGGGCGGGTATCCGCCTTGCATCAGACATGTTTTCGGCGTAGCGAGTGTTTTGTGTGCACGCCATCATCCTGTGTGAACGAGGGGGGCTCAGAGGCACCCCCTCTCTCTGCGGTCAAAGTCTACACACCTGGCCTGTAACAAAGCAGACTGTATGTAGATGTAGGGTGGCCGAAGAACCCAGCCCAAGTGAGCCAAGACTAAAGCCTGGCACCCGCCTTCATCAAATATGGAAGTGTTCATATTTGATGAAGGCGGTTTTTATATCTTCTCAAACACTCTTGTCTTTGAAATGCTTATCTGCATCTTATCTGTGCACAATCAGCAGGAGATGGATTGAAGGCTTCAGTCTGTTGGATGGAATTAGATGAATCAGAAGAGCTTTATAGATTGGACAAAGCGTCCTAACAGTCGTGAACAAGAGTGGATTTCTGCTTCAGACTAATTGTCCACTCAAGCCTCCCTGTTATCAGTCGGTCTAGAAAGTGTTTCTGGTCATGCTAACGGATGTGCAAAAAAAACCCTGGGTACCAGTTTTAACTGGTATAATGTCCAGATAAACTGCGGTATGTTTTTCATTCTTACATTTTACCTACATTTTGTATCAGCGGTGATGTGATGCAACATTAAAGGACTAAATTCCAGTTCAGTGAATATACTGTCGGCATAGCAACCTGTTTGTTTTAACTGTCTGTTGTAAAAGCAGTAAAGTTCATTAAAAGATATTTTGTAGAGAAATATTCATCTTTGTTGTTTTTATTGTTGGTTGGCATGTGCTTAAAACAACCTTAAGCTCAAATCCAAAAGCTGATAGTAAAATAAGAGCATTGAGTATTTGTTTATTTATTTTTGTTTTCACTTAACCTTTATTTAACCAGGAGCAAAAAATTCAAAATATTGATCGGCCATCAAAATAGCCGTTAGTCTCAGCCCTAGTGTGGACAACAAATATGTCCTGCCAAACAGGAAACAGTTATCTGAAGTAATGATATACAAATGGATATACAATAGAATGAGACCAAGATAAAAGTTAGAATGAGCCTAAAGTCTCTTCTCGATGTCCACTGATCACAAGTCTCACATGACCCGACCGGTCATGGCAGTAGGCCTTCCACCCTGAGCCTTGGATCTGCTCGAGGTTTCTGCCCTTTAAAGGGCAGTTTTTTTCTCGCCATTGTCGCCAAGTGCTGCTCAAGGAGGAATTTGTTGGGTCCTGTAGATAATTATATACAGAGTCTGGTCTGGACCTGCTCTTTCTGGAAAGCACCTTGAGACAACTGTTGTTGTGAATTGGCGCTATATAAATAAAGATTGATTGATTGATTGTTCAGTTATCTAACTAACGGTCTATTTCGTGGACGACACTACTTCAACACGTTAATCATTCATTCATTTTCTTGCAATTAATTGTAAAGTATTGCAAAAATATTCCAATACGAAGGTTCGGATTTGGCTCCCAACTCTAGAAATCAAACGAAAAGAAAGTACATCTCTAATAAGAGTCTATTTTACTGTATAACGGCCTGAGTATGCAGACTGATCCACCGACACAAAGTGCAAATTTAAACAGTGATAATAACAAACATTGTACTTGAGATCTTCGAGTGTCTTTTCCTGGAAAAAAAAAAAAAAGCTGGCAGAAGCGTCTGGAAGGTGTGGATCCCGGCGAGGGTCCGTAATTGAGGTTCAGCTCATGCCGCAGCACTACAAGCAATTACTGCGACTACTCATGCCCCGTGAGCTGCAGGCAGGGCCGATGGCGCCGTCGTACCCGAGCCCTCCTCTCTCGTGTTTGTCGGTGGCGACAGCCAGAATGGCACTTTCCAGACAGTTTGTTCTGAAAATGTGTTTGGTTTCATGAAATATTCATTTCCTCTCCTGCTCTCTCTGGCGGTTGCATATTCTGTTACCAGATTTTTTTAAATTTTTTTTACGATACCTGTGACCGGTTTCAGAGGAGAGATAGAGGAGAGCTGGAAATCCTTCCTGCCAGGGGGATGGAGGATGGGAGGATGGGAGGATGGGAGGTGCTGATCATCAGAATCAAACGTTATTCCTTATTTAACAGGCCACTGCATCACTGCGGGCCAGTGGGTGAACATGATCAATGACTCCGGGCTCTGCACGGACAATTAATCAGTGAAGTTAATACTGAAGGACAAATCAGTGGTGAGGTCAGTCTTATCTCCTGTGTTCACTGCTTCTTTTCCCAGAAGGAGGGAAACGGAGGTCAGCGGCGGACATTGGTGATGTGTTACACGTACATTCCTGCCTGAAGGCGTAGTTTAACCGGTCATTATCCTCTTCCTCTGTGGTACCGAGATTGCTTTCTGGAAGCGGGGACATTTTATCCGGGCACGTCGTCACCTGCTGCCATGCGTGCTTTTCATATTGTTCAAAAAATATTTTGTGTTTACCTGTCAGAAAAGAAGACTCGCGTCGTCCGAAGAGCAGCAGTTACGCACATCTTCCGCTCGTTGTGCTAGCAGCCTTTCCTCAGGCTGTTTGGGATTTTCTCTCCTCTAACGGAACGAGCGTAGCGACGATGACATGTGTGTTCCGCCGCCTCACGTGGCGCCCACATAAACGTTTCTTTATGATTAATTAATGCACTTTGCGTTGTGCTCACTTGAAAACCGTAACCGAGACAGAGAAGCAGTAAGGAGATGGTTTATGAGAGGAATTCTTCGGACTCATTTCCCAATCATGTTGTCCTGACTCTTGGGCACATCCTGTCAATTCAGAGTTTATGTGGAAACGCTGGCGGGAAGGACCGTAAGGTTTTCCCAGGAACGACGGACGTGACGGCTGGGCCTCAAAGAGTTAGAAGTTATAGCCCCTTCTTAAGTCGCGAGCATAATGGATGATTTCCATTTCAGCTGCGGGCTCAGTTTGGGATAAGTCATGCATACGGAGGTACAACTAACAAAGAACACGGGAATAAAAGTGACAAATGTAGAGAATGGAACAGAAGAGAGCAATATCGGGGGCTTTGTGTCCCATGAAGGGTATTGTGTGTGGGGCTGCCTGGATAAGGTTGCAAGGGGACCCTTGGGACATCAAAGTGAAGGGCGGTGAGAATTAGAGAGAGGACACATGTGACAGGCAGGGGACACAGAGGACGTCCCGGAACTGACGTGAAATACGGGTGATTCTGGTACTATTAACCAGTTAATTGCACATGGAATTGTCCATCCCAGTTTCCACAAATAGCTGCTGTTGTCCAAAATAGCAGTGCAAAACCTCAAACTCATTTAATTTACTATTCTGTAAAACATACGGGCAGATTTTCATCCAGAAAAAACTAGAAACAGCAAATTTTTGGCATTTGGACTCCAGGAATGGTAATGATCTCTCAAAAATAGAAAACACGTTACGGCTATTAAGTCTATCATGTTCAATGTTGACATTTTACTGCCAATCATTATTTACCCAAAAATTCTTGGATATTACCTCCACAGATTCGATCGCGTCCGCATATCCTTCGTCTTAATGCGACAACTCCAAAAACCATTTCATGGATCATTCTAAAATGTTAAATCCCCGTAGAAATTTGTGCCAGGAAGAACTGGATTGATTTTCGGAAAAGTCAGTTGGGGGACCTTTATCTCCGAAAGAGCCATGATTTTTCAACCGATTGTCGGACTTAGTTCAAATTTGGTGAATATAAATCAACTTGAGGATATCTATCTTATATATGTCATATTTTACTCTAATAGGTCATATTTTATGCACTAGGGGGACCTTTTTCATGAAAAGCCAAGTTTTTTTAACATAACTTCCAAACTGTTTGTCCGAGTTAGTCCAAATTTACCTCATCTTTACCGCATCAAGGAAATCTCTGTAATTGTTCATATTTAACACACTGGGGGGGTTTGATTTGAAAAGAAAAACTCCCAAAAAACAACATTCCACACTGTTTTATTAGCTCAGAAAAAGTATTTAACTGGATTTAACTTCTTTATTGAGTCGCTATGGGATTTGATTTCAGAGCACATTGCTGACTTCATGCAAATAGTTAAATTGAGTCATCATGGATTGTCTGAGATTATTTAGTTATTATAAGAGTCACATTTAATTTGAGGACAATCAGGGGGATTGCTTGTACAATGCATGCGACTGGGGGCTTTTTAGGGATCTAGTTTAGACATTGCATAGAGGACAGACAGAAGGGAGTGTCGTTATTTTTACGGGCTTTTGGTCATAAACCATTCAACAAATATTTTATAGTATAATATAAGTGAGTCAGTCGAGCTGACGGTGATGCTAAAAGTTTATAATCCCGATGGGAACGTGAAAACTTTCTTCAGATTTCATTTAAGTTCCGCAGCACTTTTTTGAGACATTCCATTCAAAGCCACTAACGTAAAAGTCTTTGAGGCGCTGGAGTAGAAGTCAGGGCATCTGGAAGCTTTCTAATCACGGAATGATGTAACGACAACTTTGGTTGGCGCCGCATCCAGGCCTAGTCGGGACCGATGTTGTGGACCGACGGACTCGCATTCCCGTCCATTGAGCTCAGCTCCAAAGACATGTTGATGTGTCACAGCAGGAAGTGAGAAACAAACCTGTCATTGTGTCAGTCTCAGGAAGTGAGTACACACTTACCCTAAAGCATGTTCCATACAAACAAATCAATAACGTTCGCCCGCCAATGTAATGGACCCCTCAAGGACCGTACCGAATGAATTAATCGGAATTCGACATTTTAATTTGGAACCGTGTCTATTTTATGTTCATTTCTCTCTTCGTGTACAAAATACGACTCGAATGTGCTTTTATATTAAAGATCACGAAATCCATGAAACTGTAATAAGTACATGTGATCTACCTCGATTATATGCATGAATGAATAATTACATTCAAGTTTTTAATACAGCCCTGTATTTTTTCTGCAATTACTGGTTATTGATGATTTATAATAATGTCATCCAAGCATCAGATATTCTTCTTAATTCATTCATAGTTGATTTTAGATAGTTAGACTTGATTCTTTTCTCTACTATTAGTGTTTTTGGCGAATCCCTTGGTGGGTTTTTTCTCCACCTGCACATTTTACTTTTATCATCTTTTATCTGAGCTTTTGTTGGATATGACGGTGAGCCTGAACATGAAGGAACATGAAGGACGTCATGACCTTGAGCTTATTTCAACTCAAAAGACTGTAGATCATGTATTCTGTTGCCACACACACCTCGGTTTTCCCTGGTTTCCCTGTTATGGAAGGCAAAAATGTGAAAAATCAATTGAATAGAAGTAGAAGGGTTGCAGAACTCTTTAAGGTCTAACTGCAAAATTATTTTAAAGCCTCTTGAGTTTATAAACCCTGATTTTTCTTACTTTGGCATCCTGGGTTTATAAGTTGCTCATGCTTGAGGTGCAGATAAGGTGTGTGTATAAATGTGATGTGTATGTTATTTTATAATGTTTTATTGCGTGTCATCTATCCAGCGTTGCTTTATCACTTTAATGTCGTTTGTTGAATATTTTTATTCTAATTTTGGGTGAATGGAGATGAAAATCAGCCTTTAGTTAACTCTGGTATGATGTGACTTATTGTAACATTTGGGAGTATTTTTGTACATTGTCCCTCCCAAAAAAATAAGTCCAACAAAAAGTTAAATATCATGTCATAATTTACAACCTGTAGACAAATGGGGTCCTAAAATGTAGCATAAATCCTCGTTCTCTCTGCCTGGTCAAGAGGAAAATCTGTCATGAACGTGATGTGATGCTGTAGAAATCTACACTTGATTATCTGTGTGAGATAACGCGCTGTCGCCGTCCATGTAGAGGAAGTTTAGTAATATGTGTCAGCCTGGCACTGCATGTCCAGGGGTCTCCACAGGGACCTCATTACGCAGCGCTGGGCTCTGCTGGGTGCCATAAGTGGACTGCTGGGAGCCGTAAGCCGGTGCAGATCCATGTATGTTGATTTGGTGTGAACATGAAGCCCCGATTCTGCTCTGCATAGCGAGGCTCTGTTTACCGGCCCGGTGAGACCGGGAGTCAGGGCCCAGCACTATCCTCCAAATGGAATATTAGAGAGCAGATCAAGCGTGATTAGAATCGTGAAACAGAAACAAAGAGTAGTCGCTGTAGTGGATCTGTGAGTGGGCTAACGCACGAGCATCAGCTACAATCTTTGTTTTTGTTGTGGCAGCAGATTTCCCTCATATTTGTCATTTGGCTTCGATGGGAGCTGGAGAGAATGCAGCCAACAAATGACCTCATGGTTGTTTGTCCAATGTTTAGCCTGGCCCCTCAGCACGCTATTATCGGGTCTCTTTGATGCTCCAGAACTATTCTCCTCACAATTAGAATTTACAATGCGATCATATTTTGTGGAAGTCTTTGTGCTTTTATTTTGTTGCTTTGACAAAGAGCCAGAATCCAGCAGGTCCGTTTCTCAGTGTACTCGCCCCCGAGACGGAGCAAATGGTGTGCTGAACAGTCTTGCCAAACTGGTAAGAATCCAAATTAACTCATCAGCTTGGGGGAGCGACAGTCTCCAGTTTTACAAGAGTGACCCACGGACCACCAGCCACGAAACCACGGACCTCCTTGACCTCATTATTTTTACAGCTCCAAATTTTTTTGCTTGCATCTCGCAGGGCACGCTTTCACAATCTCACCTCGTAACATTTTCTTTACTTTACAGTGTAGTGGTAATGAGTGTCCTGCATGGATGGTTTTGCTTGTAAAATTAGAGCCACAAAGTCTAATTCCAGTTAAGTAGAACTATTCTGACGTGGAGGCGTCATAAAAATAGTTTGGTGCCAAATTACCAACATTCTTGTCCCAAATTGGGTCATTGGAACACACAAGCAGGCAGTGGTTGGGGTTGATGTGTTTTAATTGCATTAGTTCATTAGTGTAATACAGGCTTTTCCTGAAAATAGCTACTCGAGTGTAGTGCTTTCTGTGAAATGCCAAGCGGTCTATCCTCCGCTATAATTTTAATTACATTGTTTCTAAGCGGTGTAACTGTGCAGACAGTGAAGGAAAGAAGACAATAGGCTTCTACGTTGACAGCCTGCGTGAATATTTTATCCACCCGCGCTTGTTTGAACGCTTCTCCTGTGTAACACAGCAGAGGATCGATATTCGTTGTAAAATGTTGAGTTATATTTACGCCGAGGTCTTGCTTACAAGTCTCCTAGGTTCCAAATGGCATCCATGGAAACCATTACAGAAATACAGCTGCAGGGTTTTTCCAGGGTCACATCCCAAGAGCGAAAGAAAGAAAACGTTGTATTTTTATGGCATGGCATGAGCTATTGTGTTTCCTCCAGAACTGACAGAGAAATACAGAACATCTTGGATAAACTGCTGAAGCAAATGTGACAAAATTCACAACCTAAGAGGAAAACAAGCTAAACTGGGGAGGTGTTAAAAAAAAAATAATGGTGATGGAATTGTTCTGTCAGTGAGGCGGTGCGTGATTAACAACCAAATGCTAATTTCTTACGGTGAAATATTGCACATGTGACGAGGGCAGAGATGCAGATGTGTGTTTTAGATTAATTGTAAGTTAAGAAGTACGCCACAGCTCTGTAATAACCCCTTTATACTCATCTGTCTACACCCATCAATATAGAATCAAGATTTTAACATATTATCATTAAAAAACAGAATTTGAATCTTAAATAAGTTCTTTAGAAATAATATATCCTATCTGTTTGTTTATTAAGATTCACATTAGAATTTGCATAACAGGTTAAATTCTTCCTGGGTTCCACAGAATTAGCTAGATGGCAATACTAAACATAATTCAGCAGAACATACACAACAAAAATAACATTTAAATGTCATAAAGTCAAGGACAATACATCAGAACAAGTTCATAATTGTCTTACAGGAGAAGGTTAATAAACATATAATGCCCATGACACGTTGGCATACTAAAGATGAGTTTTTCATTTCTGAAAGTTGAACTCTTTTTGCTCTTTTGTACCAAAGATATTACTTTTAGGTATAATATGATTTTGGATTGAATTCAGTTCTCTCATTAAATATAGCCACAACTTTGACCGCTAATCTTTCAACCATTAACTCAGGCAGTTTCTCATAAAAATATTATTGCTAAATGACAAATAAATTCATTTTCTTTCATTATTTCCTGTCGAGTATGATTTATTTTATTGGCTAGGTGTTGTTGCTATAGGCGCAGATGCCAGTAGCATCTGCGCTAGGGAGTCTTCATTTTTTTTCTCGTGTGAAACACAACAGATGAACATGCAATGACATTTCCCAGGAATAGACACGATAGAAACAGATCAAGCTCACTGTAAGAGATTTGTACACCGCTGTCTCGTTGTTCTGTGGTCGGAGAATTCAGGGATTTTTATACCCCCCCCCCCAAAAAAAAGGCGGGGATATTATCGCAAAAGTCAGGGATCGCTACGGATCCTTCTTGTTAACGTCATAACTCGAAACTATTTATATCATTTTCAAATTTTATACCCACATAGACCTCAATGTGAGGAAGAACTGAATTTATTTTGAATATGGTCAGTTTTATAGTTCCGACACTAGGGTGAGACATATCTTCAAAAGTTTCCGGGCCAAATATTCTCCACCAATTGTCCGTTTAAGTCAAAATCTCCTCCATATGAATCGACTCGAGGAGATTTAACCTCAAATATATCATGTTTTACTGCAATGGTTGATATTTTACTCACATGGGGGAGCTTTTTTCTGAAAAATACTGTAGACATAACTTTACATTTAATCCAGTCACATTAGAGATGTTGCTTGTACATTGCAAGGGATTGGGGGCTTTTCAGGGATATACCCTTGCTGTTGGGGATAACAGTGTAGGTCGAGTTTCCAATGAGATGTGGTTGGCCATTTCCATTTTACAAAGCGTGCAGAACACCATCTAATTCAGTCTCTTGCCAAAGACCAGTCAACATGTTCCACGTAAATCGACGTATTGATATAGTCGTCATAACGCAGCCATAGTTTACAGGTTGTTCGGAAATCTGGTCATCGTCTCCATAACTTATAGTCATAACAGTGTCCAGTCCTCTTGGCTCTTTAAATCAACTGAGGATAAGTTATATACTGAGTAAATACTGACTTTTGTTTGCCATCTAATGTTTTGGGGCTGGCGGGGAGAAGTATTATCGCCAAATTACTGTTTTTTTTTTGTTACTCATTTCAGAGAACATCTGGTCTCTCTTGTCGTGCAGTTTGCATATTATGCCTCCTCTTTGTGTGATTATCCACTAGCAGATGCAGGCAGTCAGTGATTTAATACAAATGTATGCATTCACCAGGCAAATGAGAGCGACAACTCAGGGATTCTCAAAATAAATCAGGTTTGAGTTCATTACGCTCTGCTTCGGTTCAGGATCCAGCCAGGTCAAAGAGAATCCCCGTCGGTCAGAGGCAGAAGTCTGGGCTTCATAAACAGTCTGTAGGAACAAACCTTGTAGCATTTCACGGTGAGAGCTTTGCCGGTTTGAAATGGCTTAAAGGCTCGGGGAAACAAAACAAATCAATGGAGGTAATCCAAGAGAAATCCTTCTTTGATATCCGGGGCTTCATCCTGGAAATGCTCCCATCACTTTTCCTGTGACATGTAGGGTGGACGCTCCCTTCTTTGTAGCTCCCCGCTGACCCTCCCTGCTTCCTGTAGTCAAGTCGGAATCCAGAGGTATTGTGTCTTGTTCCCGGTAAGGATGCCCTCAACTTCGGCACCACAACTTCTACAGATGCAGTACGGCGTTTGTCTTAAACATTTGCATATAAATTGGCTTCATGTCGCCATGATTTATTTCCTGGACTGAACGAGAGTTTGGCGGCTTTGCCTCTAATTCTCTCGCATCTGCCACAAGTTTGATAACATAAGCAGGATTATTTTTTTGGTGAAAGTGCTGTCTAACTTTTGCCTCATTGCGCGCTAGAGCCACACGCCGACCACGGAACATTTGTGTCCCTCAAAACGGCAGATTAAATTCTTGTCAGTTATGCTTGATGGCTTTTCTTCTGAATTAATTGGAGTGAAGAAAAAAAAAAGTGTCCTCACATTGGAGGGAGAAATTAAACACAAAGACGGCGCAGAATTGAGTTCCTTTTTCATTTTTGATCTCTCTCTTACATCTCTAGTTCCCGGGTCATGACTACAAAAGAGTCGATGCCCTCTGAACATTACGTGTCAGATAAGAGCTGCACTAATAGTCCAATCTAATTGTCAAACCGTAAACAGCAAACATCTCACACAGCGGACGTCTCTCACATCTGAGCCCGTTGTTTCTGTTTTTGTTTTCTTCAAAATAAAAAAACAGCAAATATTTGATATTAAAGCCAATGGGAAAAACCCCCCCAGACTAGTAGTTTAGTTATGTATGATTCTCTAAAAGATAATTGTATTATTGTACATTGTATAAACGCATTTTAAAATAATCCGTGATGTGTGTACTTTCCTTGATAACCACTGTATCGCAATCGCAAATGGAAATAATCGCAATATCACAATTTCACAAAATGGTGCAGCCCTGTTTCAGATTGACCTGTAAGGCAGTCTTGATAGATTTTTCATGCTTTTGCGCTAAAATACGTATCAATATCGACCTCCATTGTCACCAAAGGGGGCGACTAACACCTGTTCGGTAAGCGTTCCCTTCTGGAAAATATTGGATTTCCTTAAACTGATGCCGATGTCACATCTGTGATTTATCAACCCTACGAAAATGGAAGAACGAGACACTGCCGGCTCAGCGGGAGACATATATTATGACGGCAGCGGCGCTCAGGGGATGACAGTTTGACACAGGATGCTGCAGAGATCACGTAAGGAAGGGGTATAATTGACACCATTAGCAGTAAGGTCTGTCAGTTTCCTGACAGGTGATGAATAAACGTGGGGCTTCCCTTCCGCTGCAGTTAGCAAATTTATTCCTCCTGTTTTTGCTTTTTTTTTTAAAAAAACACCCCAAAAACCATTTTACACCTCAGTAATCCCCCTTTCTAACTGTTACCAGCTGATCCACAGATTGCGCCGCGTGTTTAACCCTCTCAGAATGTGAAGTAGGTATGGCTCTGGTCAGCATGCCCCCTTATCCCCAGGGGGCTTGTATCCGGGTTCTCCTCTTAAACTATGGGCCCCTTGGCTCTGCTGTGTGGTGTAACTCACCTGCTGGTGAAACATTAGGATCGTATCCCCCAGCGGTGAGCACTCCCTGGTTCCCCATTAACAGCCGAGGCAAAGTTACAGATGGCTTTGCTTCCTGCTGCGGTTCACCAGTGCAAGAGGTGTAGAAAGTCTGAAGGTCACGGGCAGGTCTTCCTCTATCTGGCCGTGTCCAATTTCGATACTTAAATACGAGCCTCTTTAATACGCCAGCCTTTCTTTTGCTCCACCACCTACAGTGCGATGGGTTTTTAGTTGGGGTCGAAAGTGTGCCGAAGCAGCGCTATTAACCCCGCGCATTGTGCCTTTCTATGAAGGGCAATCCTCTGGCAGACTCCACTCCCTGCATTTCTCCCAGTGAACAGGGACATACTCTGCTGGCTCTCAAAGAACCTTCATGCAGATTTTCCTTCAGTGGTCACGCTTTTTCTTCCAGTTCTTCAGCACCATTAAGAGCAAAGCCGCTCCTGCTTTTGGGTGGGTTTCAACTGTTCCCGTCTCGAAGTAAACAACATCCCTCATCTCATTCACTGTAGGGCCGGGATGTAAAGAACCATTCAGAGAGAGTGGAAAACAATAAGTCCTCCCCAGTGTGTGTGGAAGTGTGTCGGCGTGACTTCACAAAGAGAGGCTGACGCTCCGTTTGTGAGTTGACAGTGGCATGTTGGGATCAGAGTGAAGAGAGGAGGATTCTCTGGGAATCACAGTGGTGGTGTTTTTTTGATGTGCTGCACAGGGAAGATTTAAAGTACTGCAGGGACACTGTCTGCTTTGTTCGCATTATAGCATTCTATAAACCGTGTTAATGAGAAAACTTGAGAACTAAGTTTATGCTATCATCCCCGACAGCAAGGGTATATCCCCAAAAAGTACCCAATCCCCAGCGTCGTACGAGCATCCCCCTTGATTGAACTCCTCAAATTAAATCAAACGTTATATCCGAAAAACAGGGTTTTTATAAAGAAAACTTCGCCTAGTTTGTCAAATATGAACTTTTAGAGTTTAATATCATATACAAGATAGATCTCTGCAGGTCCATTCATTCCTGCACCAAATTTGAACTGAATGGCCGAGAAGTTATTGGACAAAAACCTTTAAAGATAAAGCTCCTCCTAGGACAATTATATATTACATAGTTTTTGAGTTATGTTCAGAAAAGTGTTTCATAAAAAGCTCCCCTTAGTGAGTAAAAGATGAACTATTAGAGTAGTTTGGTAGTGTGTGGCTTTAGCCCTGTGGATAGAGCAGTCATCCCTCAACCAGCAGAACAGGGTTCAATCCCAGCCCCTGACCCAACATGCTATGGGTCCTTGAGCAAGACCCTAAAATCTCAGCTCCCTGAGTGCTTCACAGGGGATGTCCTCCTCTTCCCTCAGGGAGTGGTTGAATGTAGACATAAATTTCCCATTGCACAATGTATATAAGTTAAATATCCTTGATTTGATTCATATGCACTAAATGGGAACAACATTTTAGAAATTATGGCCTGAAAACTGTCAGAGGTAAAGCTCCCCTTAATGTTGGAATTAGGCACTTTTACCAAAATCAATCCAGTTCACACTAAGGTCTATGTGGATATAAAATCTGAAAGTGATTCATGAAACATTTTTAGGGTCTTTAGCTGGTGAGAATATGAACTACTAGAGTAAAATAGGATTTATAAAAGATATGTGACAAATTTGCAAACTATATTTGACCAACAGTTGAGACATTCTTGACTGACAATTTTGGAGATTAAGCTCCCCCTAGTGTCGGAAATATACAACCTACCTTTCCCAAAATCAACACAGTTCTTCCTCTCACTAGCGTCTACGGATGTATGAAATTTGAAAGTAATACATTTTTGTGGGTGATATAATAACATGCACTCTTCAGATACATTATTTAAATTCTTCACTGTTACTCAAGAATGTTACTTAACATAAATAACTATACACCATTTCTCAAAGATCCTTTCTTAACTTGAGAATAGTTAATTACTTATTTCTCACTATTAGTGGGCATTGATATACTGGTTTATGTTCGGGCTAAAATCTATATACCCCACATGGTTCTGTAACCCAGATGGTGGAACAGCTGTGATTGAGAGAATTAGTCAAAACGCACTGAATAATCTGGCAGATCTGGACCTTGCTACATCATTTTGTGATTGCATGTGGACCATCCTGGTGTGATTGAAAACAAAAAAAAAGAGAAAGAAATATTTGCAGAGAGAAAATGTGTTCCATATTGGGGGATTTTGGTGTTTCAGGGAGTGTGCGTATTGTGAGTGGGGCCACACCGGCCAACCAGGAGGGTAGCTCTAGCTCAGGGAATCCATTATGATCCTCATGATGAAAACATCCAACTTTCATCCCACTTTCCTGACAACAGAAACCATACAGGGATTTCTTCAGCTAGATAAGTGGTTGAAATGCTATCAAAATCCTTCCCCCCCCCACGCACACACACACACACACACCCAACGGCTGATTTATACGTTTCCTGCTGCTGTGTTGAAGCAGGAGGTGGGGAAAATAAACTGATGGCATAGCTTTACTTCTCTGTTGGTGTCAGTAAACAACACCCAGTTCGAACACTGGGATTGGCTCCTGGGTATCTGCTGCTCTCCTATTCTATTTACATGTGCTGTGGGAATAATTAGAAAAGTTAGTCCCCCGCTGGAAAAATTCCCATTAATGTCATCTCAAGTTGGAACAACGCAAATGGTACACCTGGTGCACAGCATCGTGACTTTGAGACGACGTGTGCAGAAACACGAGAGAATGAAAGTTGATGTTCGTTTACTGCGTGAAATCGTGCACCTCATAATTATATCGTCGAAAAGCTAGTTGCGAAACTATGTCATGGATCATTTTCAAATTTTATACCCACATAGACTGGTTAGTTAATTGATTTTGAGAAAGGTTGGTGGTATATTTCTGACACTATAAGGAGCTTTATTTCCAAAAGTTTTTGGAACATAACCTCCTAACTTTATTGCTCATATTTAGTCCAAATTGGATGCATATGAATCGAAGCGAGGGGATCTATCTTGTACATCGGAAGTTACCTTCATAATCCAGGACAAATGTGCCCCAGGTCTGATTTTTTGCTCATATGTGACTTTTTCACATGGAATCTGATGTTTTCCAGTTCCGATTTGGTCCACTTCCATATGTGATACAAAATCAGTCACAGGTCAGATCTCAGTCTGAACCCTCAGATTTATGCGACTTTGACGTCATCTTACATCGACACTCGTCACAAAGGTGCGCTGGCAGGAGTCGCTCGAAAAGATAAGATAAGATAAACCTTTATTAGTCCCACAACGGGGAAATTGCAGTGTTACAGCAGCAAAGAGCATATTACAGAATACAGAATAACACTAACATTACGAAAACGGCTTAGGTCTGTAAGCAGTTCCTACTGGAGTCTGATAACGGTCAGAGTACTTACATATTTTCAGAGTAATGTAAACAGCTACACAAAAAAAGATCAAAGACGGAATTGAGCATTAAGACCGGCAGTGTGAAAGTAGCCCAAGAGTTGTCTCAGGAGGAGGTTCGGTGCGTGAACGTGAACGTAGTCATATTTTACACCAATAGTTCATATTTTACTCACTAGGGGGACTTTTTTCCACCAAAACTGGTGGAAAATTCGCAGGGGATTGGAGGATTTTTAGGGACATATGGGGCCAGCCATGGTAGGCCTAGTTTTCTTTAATCTTTTTTTTCTGTCCTTTCACTCTTATTCTATCAATTCCAACTCTAATAAAAAAAGCAATATTTGGGGAATGCCCCATTGCAGCAACAATTCTGGGACAAAATCAGTTTGTGATTCAAAATGTAAACAGTCATCAACATCTGTGAGCAATAATATGCAGAAGCGTGAATGTTGTTACCACACAATTAACTCATACAGAATCCATCTTCAGAGGCCGCATCCATCGAAAGGACCTGATCTGTGAAGGTGTGACCTTCTAAAACACACCAGCTTGTACCATTGTGTCATGAAGAGCCATTTCTGTCGCCTAGCAACGCTGACACTTACAGTAGAATAGATCATCTTTAAGTAGTTAAAGTTGTAATAAAAGTATAATAAAAGATCAGCGACACAGTAAAAGCGCTGCAGTCAGGGTAGGTAGGGTAGTAGTAGCAAATATAGTAGTGGTAGAAAAATGTATTATATTGTTGCACGGGGTAGAAATAGTAAAATAAATGGAGTGAGACCCTCATTTTATTTTAGCTTGTGCATTCTGTTTTTATAAGTAATTGAGATGCTTCATCATCAATCCTTAGCTATTAAGAGGTTCCCTACATGCCAGTGCATGCAAATTGTGGAAGGAAAGTGTTTGTATCACAATACACAATGGATCTCGGTACAGGGTGGGTCACATAGGCTCCAACCAGCCTGGGAAAAGAGGGCCACTTTTGAGGGAGTCTTCGAAAAGGGACAGGTCCTGTCACACGGCTGTGACGCATTTGGTCTTGAAATAGCCTTAATGAGACGCAGCTATAGAAACACATCGAAGTGAAAGAAATAACTCCAACTCCTTGGATTTGCGAAGGAACCATTGAAGAAGCCTGTGAATGACGCGGGGTTCATTTTCATTGTACACACTGCTTGTGTAAGGCTGGTGTAAAAACACAGGGTTAAAAATGGCGTGATCAAAGCTGTACGGACTTCAGTGGGTAAGAGTGATGTTATTCTGGACCATAACAACACAGCTACTATCTGTAGAAGAGCATGTTGGGGGGAATCTTTCCCCTTCTGGTGCCCAGAATGCAGAGCACAGCAAGTCCACAGCCATCATCATTAGAGCTGCGCTGCTGTGGACACTAATGGCTGTCCCCGTTCTGCTGCCTCGGCATATTCAGAGACTCGAGGGTGTGAACACGTGAATGAATTCAAGAGAGACAAATTCACTGTCTCAGTTTTGGCTTTAGTGAAGGTAGGAGGCCACTGAAAGGTCTAGTAGTGAAGAGGCATCACAAGTGTGACGTGATGTCCTCTTTTCCCCACCCTTGAATAATGGAAGGAGGCTAATTGGGAAGTTTGTCCTCGTTTATCTTCATTTGAAGGCTGGAGAAGGTGGCGTTGTTTACTTGTTTCAATATTGAGTATGGGGAGCGGGGAGGGCAGGCAAACAGTGGTGGCAGTGTTAAGCTGGGGGATGGGGCTGGTGATAATAATGTGCTGTGGATTTGCGATTCCTAGTCTCCTAATTGCATTATGAGATATTAAATAACCACCAAAGCATCTCCAAATGGAAAAGAAACCCTTCATGTAAAGCTCCGGTAGTGATAATCTGCTTGCATAAATCAGTGAAATTAAGATGTATTACTCTCTATTCCTCAAGAAGGCGTTAAGTGCAATATTTGAAAATCAATAAAGGGGCATGAACCGGCACATTCATCAAGTTTGGCTTTCCTCAGTCATGGTGGAAAACCGTATATGGCATTTACTTTCCAATTACATGCAAAGGCGTACGGTCCAACCCCCCGTCTCTTGTTTTTGAGGTGGCAGTATAGATTTTCAGGCACCAGAACTCTACAGAAGAGCCTGCAGTCATTGTGCTTGGTCCGTTCCCCCATTTTTTAGACACAGTCGTTCCCTCTTCCAAATGTACACTTTTCAAATCAATAAGCTTTCACACTAATTTGTGCCCCGGAGAGCTTGCAGTATGTTCACCGAATATCACAGATAGAATGAAATCAATGTGGTTCCCTTTTGCCCCTGCCACTGAACGGGCTGATTAATCGATGTCATGGCACATACTGTATTTAGTTTATTCAGGATTCAGGGAGGTTATGTTTTCACTCCTGTGCGTTTGCCGGTTTTTGAGCACAATTACAGAAAAACTAGAGAATAAATTTGCTAGAAGTTTTACCCAGAGGTTGGTTTGGGCGTATTGTAGAGGGGAATAAATGTTGATGAGGTTAAGTGTTTCGCGTTTCATAAGAATAAGCCATTTGGAGTTGTGACGTCACAATAGCCTAATTCTGATTAGATTCGGAAAAGACGTCTAATCGGAAAGAAAATGCTGCATGTAAACACCCCTTTCAGTATGGAAAGAATCTTTCCGAATTAGATTTCATTCCATTGTGAGGAGGTAGTCTAAATCCTTTCGTAAATCCTTTAGCCAGTCGCTGCATGTAAACGCTGTATCGGAAAGCTTTCTGTTTGAGTTGTATCTGCGCATGCACAGCGTCGTGACGTAATGCTCCGCCAAGTTTTTTCAGCGCTGCGATGATTTTAAATACGGCTACTTCAAAAAAGTACTGGTCTGCATCGGAGAGTGTTTTATTCATTGCAACTTTGAAATATTTTAACATATTTGGATGGTTAGATAGGCGAAAGGTCACTTCCGCGCTCGCCCTCTTTGTCATATTCTTCTGGGCGCTTGTTGGCTTTCGGCACCGAGCTCACCGAGGCGTTATCGCCACCATGCATGTAAACACCGGGTCGAAATAGATCACAAGTCATGTCAACAGGCGACCGACATTTGCAATTCACAAAGGTTTAATTCAGAAAGGAGAAAAGTGTCCCATGTAAATCCACCTAGTGTGGCTATTGATGCCTTTGTTAAATGTTTGCTAAAGACAGCAGTGTAGGGCGGTTTGCAGCAGACATTTGCAGCTTTTTTAACGTGCAAAATATCATCACATATGAATTACTTTGAAGATATTCTGCATTTGGGAGCTTCTGTGCTGTAATGTTCTGAGAGAAGAGCCTCAGATTCCCTCTGTGTTCACGCCCCGCTCAAATGCGTAACATGTAAAACATGCACCGTTAAAACCTAGATGTTGAAAGCTACAGCATCACACGGTTGAAGAGCTTCCCGCAAACTGACCACACATACCGCTGTGACCTCAGCGTGAAATAGAATCAGAGATCAATGAAAGCCCTCATTAATGGACGGCTGGAGCGAGCAGACATGACTTTTGTTTGATTCTATCACAAAGAGAGAAAAGTAACACGGTCCAATGAGCACTTTCGTCTTCATAGTACACATCTAACATCACCTTCCAAATTGAAGTTCATTTTAATCATTTATATCTTTTCTTTACACTGTTACATCCAGAAAAAGTCCTAAATCCGGCCCGTATGCTTCTATTGATTTGTCCTTTTTGTCACGGACTAGTACTCTATCACAGTTTTATCTGTGCTGTTTGTACAAACTAGCCCTGAAAACATATCAGTAATTGTTACTTCAAGAGGTATATGTCTTTTAATCTCTTAATACTACACATACACAAACATCTACATATACTTTATATATTAATAAAACAATAAAAACACAATGTTTTCCACAATCTGCTTTAAAAAGCTCTTTCCACGCTGTCCCAACTCCATGTCCAAAACAGAGTAATTCCTAAACCTCCCTTTAATAGAGTCTTTCAGGGAGGCACAGGAAGAGGAACAAATGCCTCTATTCAGTAGCGTCCAAAATGCTAATGCCTCCGGCTCTTAACACGTTTATAAGGGTTCCCATGTCACGACATAGCATAGTCCTCCCTAATGGTGGTTGTGGCTGGGGGAGTGCATGAAAGAGCCAGACACATTAGAGAACATGGCAAATATGACAACAAGACTACTTGTTTCACAGGAAACAGGCCCTTTGACTCCCTTATTTTCTCCTGGAAGACTGATGCAAACATATTATGTCACACTGAACATTCCATTTTCTTCTGTAGCCAACTGATTTCAGATAGTGACATTTAAAATATCCATACAAAGTTAGTGACGTTCGGGTGGTTTTGTTACTAGAGCTGCCCACACACCATTGCCATCATAGTCTTTGTGGAATTTTCCTTTTGACAGGAAAAAAAAAACTCCCCAAACAATTGATCAATATCACAGGTGCTGTCCCTGGAACTGCTGCACATTCTAGTGGTAATTATTGACTTCCAGTAAGTATAGGCTCCCTCCTCTCCTAAGTGATGGTGACACAGCAACATATTGGAAATGCTTTCTGCCGGCACATAAAAGAGGGGCAGGCAGCGCTTAAAGATTTCTTCAGAAAGTAATTACTGCTTATCTGCATGTATGCTTGGAGGCGTTCTACAGAGCCGGACCCCAGACCTGCCGGGATTGATATTATGTCAACTCCTCAAAACGTATTTCACTCTGATCAACATCTGGAACAGGTTCAGTCTTGTGTGACTGTATGACGGAGTGACATCAAACATGCTGTGTATTGCGTTTTTGAACATCATTAAATGATCAATCCAGGCGGTTTGGTGCGGCATCCACAGTAACGCGAATGCTGTAAGGGTCCATTGTGGTAAGGAACAAGTTGAGTACCGAGGGCGAAGCTCTCAATTCAGCAGTCCATCTGTGTTCCAACCCTCACCTATGGTCAGGGGCTCTGGGTAGTGACAGAAAGAATGATGTCAAGGATGCAAGAGGCTGAAATGAACTTCCTTTGTTCTGTGGCTACGCTCAGCCTTCGAGATAGGATGCGGACCTAAGACTTCCAGAGGACGATTGGAGTGGAGCCGCTGCTCCTTCACCGGTTGAGGGGGTTCGGGCATCTGATCAGGATGCCTCAAGGACGCCTCCCTTTGGAGTTTTTTCAGGCACGTCCAACTGAGAGGATCCCTAGAATGCCTTGGTATCCCCCAGGATGAGCCGAAGGGTGTTGCAGGGAATGGGGATGTGTCTGGAGTTCCCATTTTAGCCTGCTGCCACAGCGACCCAAATCCGGATGAGTGAAAGTGGAATAGAACCTAATGATCCGATGAACACGGCTGTTTTAAACAAGCAAATATTGACGTTACTGAAGTATTCAGGAGATGAGATAGGATCTCTCAAGTCTGCACTCACAGCGGTGCTAAAGTCATTTAGCGTAAACAAATCAAAGTGACGGGCTGCCATTAAAACCACTTTTTAATAAGTACAAAATTCTCCATGGGTCTGCTGGTGTCGTGTCTTTCACAGAGCAATGGCCAAGGCACCGTTAATGTCACATCAACTTGAATTATACCACCTGTCAACAAAGTGCTCAGGTGTTTCAGGTTTCCATTATTAGTTCCAGTGTTACAGTCAGGGCCAGCGGCCACCTGTTTCTACTGCCCACCATAATCCCTGTCTGCCGGAGCGAGGTCCACTGATTGTTATGTTGGAGAGGAACAGTACCGGTCTTGCATCAGCACTCATGATAGCCCCAGTTTTTATCCATTTTTTTAATTTTTTTATTCCAGGTTGTTGCATTAATTTCAACAAACACAAATACAATATATCTGTAGGTATTTTACTTAAAGGACACAGTCAACTAGCACTCAACGCATGTGAATGTGGAGAAAAAAATAAAGTAAAAACCGGACTATAATGTGACCAATAACTCAGACGCTGTCACTGGAGCTGCTGCACAAATCCTTATCTAAGTAATGGCAACAGAAGGTTCATATTGGAGAACCTGCAGGAGAATAAACGGGGGGTAGACAGGGTCAAGTATTACTAATGGTCTATTTTCAAGTTTTCCCACCGTATCTAAAGGCTCAAAGCGTCACATGGAACAATCTGGTCAAACATTTAACCGTGCTAGCGTTAACAAATGGGCCGCTATTGTCCCGAGACAAAAATCACTTACCACTGCTCAGTGCACGCTAAATCCTTTTTATTTTTTTTTACCTACCTTTATGGTCATTGTCCCACAAAGTTCTTTTCCGACACAAAACCGGGTGTACACCACAATGTCAACATCACATCACCGGCCTTTCTTCTTATTCTGCTGAGAAGCATCAAAAGAAACGACGCTGAGGATGCTGCCCAGAGGAGCTTATCACTTTTGTGTAGTCTGCCTCTGTAGTGTAGGATCTGCTATGAATCTTTGTTTAATCGTCAGTTAACCTGATTACCAGGCCAGCACAGGGAGCTACTGTGTCAGCTGCACGCACTGGCCAACCTGCTACTAGGATGTGGTACAAGCTTCCACTTCAGCCATTTCCAAGTCTATAGATACACTTAAAACGGAATTTTATCTCCATTTTTCTTTCAATGCGACCTGTTGAATGTTTGATCTAATGATCGCACAGATTCAATTTGATCCCGCTGATCGCAGCAGCTAGACGGCACCACGGCGGCTAAGTGCTGCTCCTACACCGGTGCTTGAAAACCTGAGGACTCCAGTCTGCTTTTGCACAAACCACTTGATACCTCTTGACACCTGAACTAAAACACCCTCTATGCTCATTTGAAACGCAGCGCTCTCGCCTCTCATCCTCCCACATGCCGTCTGCAATAAACCTAAATGCATATTTCGCTCGTATTGACTGGAGGCTGCGTGTTAGTTTTTTTTTGTACGCTTCGACTTTTCCAAATCCTGCTTGGACCAAAATGACGGTGGCTGCAGCCAGTGTCACCAGTCATGCTCATATAATCTGGCCACAAATTGCATTGATTGGCCTACAGACGGGTTGCTAATCCTCCAAAGCTCAACCCCACACTGCTGTTAGTTATTGAGCTGTGACACGCAACACAGATTAATAGAGAAAAGCTGATGCTGTGTGCTTATAGGGCGCCAATGTCACTTTAATATGAAACACTCTCAGATTTTCTGATAAAGATGTCTTTAAACAGTCATTTATGAAGTGCAGTGCTTTAAGATTGTGCAAAATTTAATCTTGTGTTTTTTTTCTTAGATGGTATATTTTGAATGTAAAACATTTATTTGAAAAACTATTGCGAACCATCCGTGTTTTATTGCTGTCAATTTTTCATTTCCACTTCAGGAAGAAATATTTCATGCTGTCCTTTAGAGGAGCTCCTTTTTTACTGCACCCTTCAATTTTACAAAGTGTTCAGGCTTCAGAAAACAGCCGAACCGTTGGACAGGCAGCGGTATCTGCATGAAAATCAAATAAAAACTGTTTTTTAAATCACAATTCTTGATCTGGATATTCAGAAAAACAACAGTTATCAAGCCAATATCGAAATTATCAAAGTAATAGATATCATTAGACAGAAAAAAACAACCCTTAGATCTCCTTTATGTGACTTTCAGTACAGCAAACAGCAGACATCCACCCACATATTAGATACAAAGCAATATTTTGTCCTCAGGCAGGGCTTTTGATGTTTGCCTGACAAAAGCACCAACCCCAAAAGCTCCATTCACTGGATTCTTTTTAAATGTCCCATGTGTCCTTTCAAGTCGTCTAAAGATAACTGTCTGGGTGTGCCTCGTGTTTCAGTTTGAAGCAGGCATTTGTTTCATTTACTCAAGCATCCTTTCAAGCGGCAACTCCCAGAAACAGCCTGCAACAGTCCACATCTGTTAGAACGGTTTGATGTTGGCTGGATATTTATGCGTACCTGTGTTGACCAGTGGTTATATTATTTCCTGTGTGGTGAACTCTTCCACCGGCATGCAATTATACTTTACCGCCAAAGCACCGAAAACGGTGAAATAGTGATTGAAAGCGGCCATTTTTTTTATGATAGGTCATTCAATAGTACGCCCCAGTGAGGAAAAAGTACGCGTCCTGCCCCGAGTCAGCAGGTGCTGCTTAATGCTCATCCATAAATTTCTCTGGTAATATATGCATCAATCATGAGGCTGTAGGCAAATGTAGGTTTCGGCAAGCCCCTCCAGACACAATGAATAGTTCATATCGATTTTAAGTTTTATCAGCAACTGCCGCCCTGAGTGCCTGGCGGTCTTTTTGATTTACCTGGAACATATGTAGCATAAAATTTTAAGCAGACAGCGATAAGCGCAATCCATCAAGTAAAGCCAGAGGGCGTATTTGCATGGTAGCGCGGTTTCTCCTGTGTTTTCTTAGTGTGCCTGTAGGCTAATACACCTGACGTGGGCTAATTGGCTATCAGGAGAGGCTCTGAGAATAACAGGGCTGCAGGTTTCCCACCGCTGTAGGAAACTTTGGGGTACTTTTTGCATTAGACAGATAGATAAATAGCGACTTTATTAATCCTCACAGGGGGAATTCGGTTGTTGCAGCAGCTTCACAAAACAAGCATTTGAAAGCTTGGCAAAGACATGTATAAATATGAATTAAAGATAAATGAAAGCAGTTCAGGTGCGGATGTACAGCGAGCGGAAACACAAATGGTGTGTGATGAGTGGATTAATGATTGGTTGCAGAGATTCCAGGATTATATGCTCTCAGTTTGAGGTTTGCTAGTGTTACTAAGGCAGTCAGCCCACACACACTGACCCGGAACTCTTCTTCTTCTTCTGTGCTCAGTAAATCCGCCTTTTTGAGGATAGGAACTCAAAAAGTTGTGCAGCTGCCCTACGAGCCTATTGATGAGCACGTCTGTGTGAAAACACACCGACAAGGCCTCGCCATCAACGCCCCCAACCCTCCGCACGCACACAGACATCTTTAATTCCTCTCAAATATTGGTCTGCCCCCTCAGCCCTTGCTGGGCGCCCAAGTGAGACGGATCCCACCGACATTTTCCACTGCAGGATTAACTGCTCCGCCTCGCTGCTCTTAAAGGGCTGACCCTGAGATGTGTGTGAAGAGGTGGCCAGCAGGCCACTCCTTAAAAGGCTATTAGATCCTTAGCGCTTATTATGGGTGGGCACGCAACTAAATTATCGGCCCCGCTTTCCCTTGTCATAGGAGCAAAGGCGGAAAAAATCTTGTTTTCTGGAAATAATTAATCTCACCTAATGATATTGAGGAAAGTAGCTGGTGTTTTCCTGATCCAAGCCTTTACTGATGGAGATGATCATCTTCAGCCTCTTTGCTGAATGGAACCTTTCAGTCACAGGTGAGCCAGCCGCTCTGGAGAAGGCGAGAGTGTGCATGCGCCATGTGCATTTGTGTGTCCGTTTGGGCCGATCGCTCAAACTCTTTGGAATGCTGAGTGTCCGGCGTGGATCTCCATGCAGAGCCAAGTCTGGTTGCCATGCCTACACATTTTACGTAGAGACACTGCGTTTCCTTAATGAATTCATTTTCAAGCTGATGTTTGCCTCTGTGTTCTCCGTCAGCTGGGTAAACACTCCAAATAGCTGTGGAGCAGAGTTCTCTCCGTTGCTAAAAGTGACCTGAGGGAAATAGCTTATTGATTCTTGGTGGGAAAACATGATTAAACTGAGCTCTAAGTGGACACTTGTTCTGAAATTATCTACAGGAGAGAAGATAAGGAAGTACCAGAACCAGTCTGCTTTCGCCCAGGTTCTGGTCTTTGAGTTCCTCTTGAAGTACTGATGTGGTTAAAATAATTGTTGCTTGATTTAAAAAAGCAATCATAGCCATCATCATCATCATCAATATCTGGGCCTGGATTGTGATCACAGCAGACTGAGAAGGTGTTTCCAGACGGCTCTCTCGCCGGCAACACTATCCAGCCCTGGGTCTCCTCCCAGTTGGACGTGCTTGGGAAACCCAGTAGGCAAGCGTCCCAAAGACCTCCTGATGTGATGCCCACCTCAACTGTCTCCTTTTGATTCAAAGAGGTAGCATTTCTGACCCTGTTTACACAGGTGGGTGGCGCAGTAGAGTGTATTATGGATGGGGTCACTAATAAACCAGTCAAACAAAAGTGTATCACCAACTCCATTTATTGCAAACGAAGAAAAATTAAAATAAATATCCTTGGGTGAATGAATAAACTCAAAACTCAAAATCAATATCTAACACTTACTTTATTTCATATTTCAAAAAATAAATAAATCTTAATAAATAACTATTAGAGGCTCTAGGTATGTTAGGGGCATTTGGATTAACAGTAATCTACCATGATAAATTGTGGGTAAAACTGGATGATATGTTGTGTAGTCCAGTGAACATATACCTTCTTAGAGTGCTGTCCTCATTTCTCTGTATTCAAAAGTCTTGTCTGCCAGCTTACTGTGGGCGCTGTGTCGCCGGAAAAAGGAGCAGACGTTGGGCATATTGTGTTCAATAGGTGAGTTAATCAGGACGAGAGAGGCCCTGATCGCTGCCATGATCAGGGAGCGCCCCATCTGTAATGCTGGGAAGGCCAGCAGTCAGGCTGAATGAGCCGGGTGACTGAGTCTGGTACCGGACTGCAGTCGGATCTGCCTTCAGCGTGTTTGTTTACAAGTCAGGAAAGACCTGGAACCACTTAGCATCTCTCTGGTGATATAGTGAGAGTGATCTCGCTATATTAAACATTTTATTTGTCGCGATATACAAAACCGAGTGCACATGCAATGCTCTGATGTCTTTGAAGTCTTTGATTTATGTGTTTTGATATATTACTTCTTGGATCGGTTTCTCTGAAGCGTGCCCCTCCGAATAAATTATTTCCAGAGCAGATCTGGAAATAATTGAGGCGACGGTAAATGTGCCATGCATAATGGAGAACTCGACGTACACGCGGGTAATTTGATTGCTGGAATTCTGTCTGTTTTTGCTTTGCGGTCGCAGGTCGTAAACGGTACCTGTCACAGATCGAGTTCAAGGCGAAGTTTGTGATGGCGCAGTTCCCTCAGATAAATAAAAACACTCCTGATGTCGGTTCCACATCGCATAAACGCAGAACAACTTTACATCAACACAAGCGTGATTGCTATTTAGATTGGGACACCTGTTGCCGTGACAACCTTGTAGAAAAATCATACAAAGCGTTGGTTTCCATGTTGACTGAGCGCTTCCAGAGAATACAGCACACAGTATCGGCCAAAGGCAGGTTGTCCCGCTTCTATCTGCAAGCGCCAGGTTCGAGGCTTATTGACCGTTTTTGACAGACTGAGCAGCAGACGACGTCTTGCTGAAGCGGGCCTTGTGCCCAAAGTTCAATTGAAAGCCTCACACTGTGTGCAGCCCACATATTTGCCAAACGGTGTGTAGGTCATAAATCAGTCTCCCTGCCACCTCAGCAACCGGGTGTCCTCCAGGGATACTGATGGCTGTGCCTGAACATTTAAAAAATGTTCTAATACATGAACATATTTCTCATCCGAACAGGCTGATGGATTTTATTTTTTAGGTTTTACGCGAGTGCCGACCGCTACAGTGTGAGGTTTGATGGGGCCATGAACTCAGCGTGTAACTACCTACATATGTCTCTCTCTGCTTTCAGAGCAGGGAGAGGGGGAGCGGCGTGGCTTCAGTTTGCAGTGGCGCTCTCCCCCTCCTATCCTCGACCGGGGCTCGTATAAAGGGGTGGTGGTGGTGGGGGGGCGGGGTCAACGGGGCATTATTTTGATATTGCCGACACGATACGGCTGGAGACCTCCATCTTGTCGCGGTCAGATAACATTTAGCGATTGCTGCGTGAGCGAGATAAGACGTGTGTCATAAATTAAAGATGTCGTAAAGGTTTTGTTGTCGGAGCGCAGCTGATTAACACATTTTAGATTGAATTTCCGAGTAAGTCTTTTATAAAAGTCATATCAGACTGATGAGACGTGACGCTTCAGGCGCTGGTGAAACATAAGCCTCATTATATCCCCAAAAAGTCGGGGATACAATGGAATCGCCATCACCGCAGGTCCTTCGTGTTGGAGCAATAACTCAACCTATATCGTCTATCACTGTCTAATTTTAGACCCACATAGACCCTTAGTGCGAGGAAGAACTGGAGGGTGTTTGGGAAAATTTGGTTGTATGTTTCTGCCAATAGGGGGAGCTTTATCTGCGAAATTGTCAGGCCATAAGTTCTCAACTGTTGGTCCGCTTTGGTCCAAACCAAACAATTTATATTTTACTCACTAGGGGGAGCTTTATATGAAAAACACAAATAGGAATCAACATCAACAACACTGTTTTCAAGACGTAACTCAAAAATCATTTTCAAATTTTACCCTTGAATAGACCTTAGTACCAGGAAGAACTGCATTGATTTTGGCAAAAACTGTTGGGCTGATTTAGTCCAAACCTGTTTTTGGTTTTAATCGCGGAGATCTAGCTATCATACATTTTGTTTTACTGTAATAGTACATATTTTACTCACTAGGGGGAGCTTTTTTCAAAAAAAAAACAAACTTTGGACATTTTATTGAAAGAGTTCAATCCGGGGCATTGCTTGTGCAAACGCAGGGGATTGGGGACTTTTTGGAGGGATAAAAACTGTCTGTCGGTGACGACAGCATAAGTCAAGTTGAATTTATGAGTCAGTTACATTTTATTCCCCTTACCTTCTCTATGCGGCTTTAACAATTGGTTCAAAGTGTGAATAAATGTTTGCTTCTGTAAGTCATGTCCAGAGCAGTGAATCAACCGGGCTGGAAGTGTGAATGGGCCGGAGTAGCGGAGAGAAAGGGGAAGAGGCTTTCCCCCGGGGGCAGTGCCAAGAACAATGCCAGGTTTGTCTGGCCTGAGTGCATGAACACTAAGCTTTTCGGAACTGGCAGCCCACCCCAGTACCTACCCATCTCCCCTGGCTTCCAGAGCTGTCCAGCCCCGAAGCACTAAGTATTTGTGCAAAGTTCATAAGGCTTCCCTCTGTTTGTGGGCCATAATGGCAGCTCCATCCTGTTGTAGCTCAAAGAGTGCTTATGGGCTCTGAGGACCTTGTGCTGGTTCTGCAGAGGCGTGTGAGTGTTCTCAGTTACTGACTTTGGCTCAATGCTCTCATCGTGAAAAGCCCAGTGTCCCCAGCTTGACAGCTCAGAGTCTCAGCCTCCAGGATCAACACTTCCTTCATTATTTTCTCTGTCTGCCTTTTCAACCCAAGTTAGCAAAAATCAAGCAGTGGATCAAATGAAAAGCCATTCCCTTCGATTGAGTCCATTCATTTACTCAAATAACAATCAAAGAACGTTACACTGGATTGGATTAAACATTTTCTTTTTTTTTGTAAATCAAATACATATATACATACATATGGCTCCTGAGAAGCTGCTAAATGACAAGATGTATCTGTGCACCTTCTAAATACAGACAATTTCACCTCCACCATTCTCCAACTGTCAGCGTTTGTGCAGCCAGAGTGATAATAACCTTGTTATTTGTGGTTCCTCTCGCTGCAACCCTGCCTTTGGTTGGTTTTTTTTCACCGAGGTTACGTCCCACATCAGCATAATTCAAGCATGACCCTCCTCCCCCTTTCATTTTCTGCCTTTCTCCCAGTTAAAGCTCAAGTCTGTGACTGGAGTCCACACCATACATCATCCAGCCTGGGCCTCCGCTTCCTCCCTTCCCCCCTCATACTGGTTTTTGGTGCCGGGCCGCTGGAAGGCTCTTATCGACCGTCTCAGCACTCTCTGTGCGCTGAGCCCTCCCCCGACATGTCATCCTGCCTCCATTCAAGTCCGTCCGTATAGTCCTGGGGTCAGATCCCCTGTTGAGCACCACCACACATGAAATCCGCTGCACTTGAATTCAGTTGCAATAAAAATAAATCAAACTAATTCTTCCAATGGTCGCGTGCTTCAAAGCTCCGACAGCAGTGGAACAACACTGGGAGACAATCTTCTGCAGTTTCAGCAATAAGGAGATTGCAGCAGGAGAAAAAACGTACCAGATTCTTACCCAGCAGGTGATCTGCGCTTCCCCGCCTTCTCTACAGTTGATAATTGCAAATAAATACTTTTAATTGAGCTTCAGGTGCTGCGCAGATCTTTGATGACGCTGACGGGAAGGGGGCCAGATGGAACTTGCATTCCTTCACTCTCCTTTGTAGACCACCAGTGAATAGCCTTTAGATCAGGCTTTATGGGAATGATTGTCAACGGCTTAATGAGCGTATTTGCCAAGATAGAGGCTTTAACAACATCCGAGCCGCTGGTCCTCCCAATCTCCAGCCTATATGACACACGGGACACTCAGCCAGCTCAGCAATTTTCATTTTTCTGCAAATGATTTCATTTTGGTTCACCTCACTCGCGCGCTCCTTTTCTTTTCGGATGCGATTACATGGATTGGACTATGGACACCTCTAACGGGGGCCAGATCTGAGAATGAAGTACAAGCTAGTAAGTATCCCATAGTAATAAATAACATGCAGAGCTGTGGCAGGAAGCATTGTCTGTTTTTTGTCTGTTTATTGCCAGTAATAATTAAAATAGGCTGCACCCTATCACTTTTTTTTGTTTTTATTGTAATATCGGCATTTTTGCACTTTTTTTCTTCATTTCCTATCTATCTGTCTTTTCTCGTTAACCACCACATACATTTCCGCTGTAGACTTTTAGTTGTTATGTATTTAGTGGGGAAACTGCCCTGTATTTAAAACCATTACAACTATGAAATAAGATTAGAGAGTATTATTTAAGCATTTGAAGATGGAATTTATCCGTAAGTTGGCTGGAAAAATTAAATTTGAGCTTTTCAGATATTTACCAGATTCTTTGACCGAACAATATGTTCAACTGCCTAAAAACCCTGTATTTCAGTGAAATCTTACTTTTGCGGTGCTTGTGTCTTAAATCAAGTTGCAAGGATTTTGAGTTTTTGCAGCGTAGTCAAATGTTTAGGACTCATAGTTTACAAAAAAGGCTTAAACTGGATGGGTTTCGGTATGTTGTACTGTACAATTAACATAACAGACAATATAGTACAGTATACTATCAGGAGTAGTATTGTTGACTTACCGGAGAAATAATTAAAGTTGCATTAACAACTCTGTAACAGTTTTAACACAATTTGAACATTACAACCTCTATTCATGTCTGTTCCTCTCCTCCCCTCCAGAAGTACAAAGAATTCCAGCTGTGATGCAGTTCTGTTGTTATTTTATTTATGTGTTGGAAGAGTGACAGTGAACAATAATAAAACATAAATGTTAACATTTGATGCAAAGTACCAGAGTTAGCCTAGGGCTAATTTTCATATGAGATCCCTCCGGCAGGTTTTAAACATCCGTCCAATGACATTAGATGGAAAAAAAGAACAGAGGACAGTGGACACACACAGAGAGATTTAAACTACAGACAGAATTACACACATCAGCACCTCCAGCATGGACAGCCTCAAAACCAGGATATAATGACATAGACGTAGAATAGAAACAAACAAAATCACTGACTACATTTTGGCAAGGCAGGTTTTTTAGCTTCCAAGGGTTCTGTAGCTCCGTATATTATGTAGGAGTACTCTACATTCTCGTAGAGAACGATGGCTGAGGGGCCTCGATACAATCCCATGTGGAAGCTGTTCTCGTGGGTTTCACCGAGTCAACGGATCAAAGCAGAACAAAGTTATGCAAAGAAGGAGGAGCCAAGAATAGACACAGTATTGAAAAGACTGTGAAGTTCTGAAAGATCAAAAGACTTTTCCCGATATCCTACAATGATGACACTGAAATGGATATTTATCAAGAGTTTCAAGCTCTGTTTAAATGGAGATTCTCGGGGTCCGGTAATAATATGACATGTGGCAACAGACCAATGCATGCAAGTATGTCTCAGCTGCTTCTATGGACAGATTTGTTTAAAATTTGTCAAAATATATGTAAATCAGAGAAGACAAAATAAAGAAAGATTAATGATTTACTACAGAACAGAGCAGAAGATGTCCGATAATTATTCTGTTAGAAATTTTTTGGCGCTCAGGCTCTTGGGGGGATACTTGATTGATTGACGAGTCTCTGCCCTGAATAGCAGCGTGGAATGTCCATCCTTTGGAGTTAGGGTACCGGTGACTGGTGGTGGTGGCTGATGACTCAGCAGAGGCTGATGAATGATGAAGCTGATAGATCTCCGAGTACTAAGCATTCTACCACACCCGTAGTGTTTTAGAAGTCGGTTTAGAACCACCTTTTGAATTACCTCTAAGAAGAAGTAGAATTTATCATTGTACCACTCAAGCTAGCCAGTCCAACTAGCCACACACCTGGGTCAAAACAGCATACGTAGAATTATAACGTAACATTAACCCATTAGCAATCCTTGTACATGTCAAATACAAACCAAACTGGTCGTCTTGATGATTTTTATTATCGAGTGTTATCTATGTGTCTCACCTATCAGTGGTTATTATGTTATGGCTGACTGTTATTGATTGGTGAAGGGTCTCTTAAGCTGTCTGTTTTATACAATACAATTATAACTAGACCTTTGCTTGTTGCTGACATCACAACTTGTCAAATTAAATGCACACTTATGTCTGAGAATACAGTATATTTTGTAGTAAAAGCTCCCCCTGGTGAGGAAAATGGGAACTTTTAGAGTAAAATTTGACGGATGCCCTTCAGTCGGTTCATAGTCACCAGATTTGGACTAAATTGAACCAACAATTATCAGGTTATGGCTGTAAAACAGTGTTTTCATAGAAAAAGGTGTAAGATATGATATTTACAAGACAGATACACCAAAATGGGATCAGTCCAGTTCTTCCTCGCACTAAGGTATATTTGGGAAAATGATCCGTGTGTTAGTTTTTGAGTAATCGCGTTAACACGTAGGATCTGCGGCGGAGGACGCGGCGAGGATTATTAGATAATATCCCAGTCTTTTGGGGGATATAATAATATAATTGGGAGTCCACAAAGGCTGTTAGGAACCGTTTGAAGTGAGTTTAGTTCTTTTATGTATGTGGCGATTCCTCCCAGTCATACTTAAAAGAAACTGAGCTTATTCCATTTATTGTGTCTGAAGACGACCTCAGTCCAAACCCACTGGGCGCCGGAGAGCCCCAGGAGCAGCTCACCTGGAGTCGGACCGGCCGGATGCTCGGCTCTGGAACAGAAAATTAAAATGTTAAAAACGCGGTTGGCAGGGAATATCTCATTTCACAAGCTGAAATTATGATTTGACTACTTGAGTAGTGGAACACCTGCAGGGATCAAAAATGGATGAAGCAGCAAAGGTTGTTTTTTTTTTTTGTTATTATTCCCGTGAAAGTGTTGTGTGCTGTAGGGACATCAGAAATTCCTGGTCCTCGGCAGAAATAAATTGCTTCGGGTTGTGATGGAGGTAAGGATTTGGGATATAAGAGCCATCGATCACGTCGCGCCGCGCCACAGTTTCATCTGGGGAAATTGCCGGCGTCAGTCAGACGGAGTGAATGAGTGTGGAGACGAACACGGCGCGTTAGCTCCCACCAAAATAATATTCCAGTACCAAGTTGTGAATTCATCTCTGTGCCGGCTCCTCGCTGAGGATCACACGCTAATGTGATTACTGTCCTGTGCGAGGGGGGCGGGGCACACCTGTGGGACTTCAAAGAGAGCAGATCAGAGAGGAAATGGAAAAGCTGCAACGCACAAAGGTGCAGCTCTTTTTTTTTTTTCCTGAAATCCCCCCCCCCTTTTTTTTTTTTTTTTTTTACTTTAAATACATATCACCAGGTTCAAAGTAGGGACCGTCAGCACACTTCGACAGCGCAGATGATGATCGCGTCATGTGATGTCCTTTCTTTCTTCAGAGAAATTATGCAAATTAAAAGTCATAATCCAGAGACGCTACAGTCACTTTTGTACTATAAAATCTGTTAGAGCGGAATTTCATTTTTAACGCAAAGATGAACAGCTTTCACACACACACACACACACACAAAAAAAAGAGACACTAATTAGAGGCTGGGGAAATCCTTCACGCTTTCTTGATACCGAAAAAACGACAAGCTTTCGTAGAAATTCCAACAAGATGAAAACCTCAGGTGCTTTTTTGCTTTTTAAAAAAAATTTTTTTAGATTAACTACATCAGAAATTTGCTTTTTCCACAATGTACAATCACAGCTATGTGGTGAATCTGACTGCCTCTTGTTGAGTTCATGCAGCTTCTTCCTCATTAGTCCATATAGAACATAGGGGTCATGAACCCTCCTCTTCATCAGTGTAGCTACTCCACATCGGTCTCCAACTGAGCCTCATCCCCCCTCACCTCAGAGCTTTCCCTCGCTCCCCCGTCCTCAACCCTCGTCCTCCTCCTCCTCCTCCTCCTGACGCTCCTATCTCCGGTCCCCTCGTCCTCCTAAAGACCCCTCAAATATTAATGGTGCGATAATCTCGCCGTCACGCTTTGTGAAGTGCGGTAAAATCGAACAAAATCTCAATTAGACAAGCCAATTTCTTAATGCAGCTCCTACTTCCACATCGCGGTGGCTTCTGTTATTTCTCACGCTATTAATGTTTTAATAATGGATGGATTGCGCGGCTAAGCGTGTAAGCAGATCATGGGAATCATTGCCAAAGGTCAGAATACAATCCAGTTTTGATCAGCACAGAAAGGAGACAAAACTTTTCAACACAAGGGGAAATATAAAAAAAAAAACACTAAGCAGTTAATGCGAGCTTTGTTTTTCACTAGCTTAGTTAACTAAATGAGCAGCTGAATGGACAAAAACAAGAAGACTTTGGAGTTTAAAACTGCTTTACATCAGAAGGAACGCAAGTCAATTTCCGCTTAGTGTTAATCAGCTGGGCCGTTGTTTTAATTGTTCTTGAACCATCAAATGGGAATCAGTGTGAAGGCATTATCAGGGCTTTGAGGGGAGCGCCTAGCTGCCGTCTTCCCCGTCTCAGGTCTTTAGCGAAGAGAATTTTTTAATCCAGTCTGACAAGACGAGGAGCTCCGTAATCCTATTACAAGCTTGCACATTAATCTACAGTAGGCCCACACGTTTCTGCCTGTTGTCTTTGTGTGAGAAGGAAGCAGATGGTGCCAGATCCCGAGTCTACTGTAGTGAACCCTAGAGGGTTTCCTCTCCGACCCTGTATCTAAACAACACGTCTACAAGTGTGGCGGAATGCTCAGGGGAGAAAACAAACAAACCAAACCTTATTGTTGAGGAACTGTATTCCCTTGGTTTATTGGTTTATGTATTTATTCCCACTCCTACACACCTTTGTAAGTGTGTTTTCTGGGTCAGAGTTGAGGTAACGCCGAAGCAGATGGCTGAACTTTAGGAGTTAAGGAACAGACAGAGCTTGCCAACTGTACCGCGGTGGTGTGCCAAAGGGAGTGGAAGCCGCACAGTGGTCTGAGTCCAACAGTATTGGAAAAATCCAAAGGCGCTTTGTTCCGAAAACACAAACGAGAGCGCTGAAGTGGAGCCGCGTGAGCTGGTAAAAGGTCACGGTCAATAAGCAAATTAGGCCTGGGTATAAAACTGAAGAAGATACGCGAAATGGTGTTTGTGTTTGTTATGGTGTTATTATGGAGTTTTTTTCGTATTAAAAAAGAAAAGCTCCCCCTAGTGAGTAGAATATGAACTATTAGAGTAGAATATGATGTTTAGAAGATACGTCTCCTCAAGATAATTCGTTTTCACCAGATTTGGACTAAATCGGACGATTAGGAAGTTATATTCAATTTTTGTAGAAAGCTCCCCCTAGTGAGTAGAATATGAACCATTAGAGCAAAACAGGAATGTCTACAAATTAGACCTCAGCCGATTTATATTCACCAAATTTGGACTAAATAGGACCAACGTTTTTAGGAATTTTAGCCCGAAAGGTTTGGATATTGAGTTCCCCAGAGTGTCAAAAATGTACAACCACCTTTTCCCATAATCAATCCATAAAATCTGAAGATAATCTATGAAATAGTGGCCGAGTTGGTGGACTTGATTCCTTAATGTCACAGACTGTTTGGGGGATATAATCAGAAAAATACAATCAGTAACTCACTTTCTGAAACATCCTATTATCTCACTCAAAAGAGCGCCACCTCTGAGGTCATCAATCAATCAATCAATCAATAAATCTATCAAGCGATCGATCAACCCCATTTTATTCATCTAGCGCCAATTTACAACAACTGTTATCTCGAGGTGCTTTCAAGAAAGAGCAGGTCTAGACCGAACTCTGTCTTCATTATCCTACTTATTCCTCCATGAGCATCACTTGGCAACATTGGTGAGAAAAAACTGCCATTAAAGGGGCAGAAACCTTGAGCAGGTCCGGAGTCAGGGTGGATGTACTTTTGCCATGATCGGTTGGGTTTGATGGGACACAGAGGGAGAACGAGAAAGAAAAAGAGAGAGAGAGAGATAAACAGAGAAAGAACGAGAGATAACGAGTGGGAGAGAGAGGCGTAGAGAGACAGAACGGAGGGGGGCGTGCAATAGAGTGACTGTGAGGGAAGGGGCAAAAGAGAGGACATGGGAGCGGGAGGGAAATGGTGATGGAGTGCCAGAGAGAGGGAGTGGGAGGGAAGGGGAAGAGAAAAGGTGAGTGAGAAAGGGAGTGTTCGGACGAGACAGAAATGCAAAGAAGCAGAAATGTTTTGTGAATCTGAGGAACTGAAGGTGGAGATTTCAAGCTGTGGCAATTATTTGACTGTGAAGCCCAGTTTGCCCATCAGCGTCCAAACAGGTCAAAGCTTACACATATTAAAAATGATGATTTTGCTACCCCAGCCAAACATCCGCCTAAAAAAAGGAAAAAAAGAAAATTAACACAAACTATGTGGTGTTATTCTAAGTATACTAGGAGCGGCTGCCTTGCGTGTCAAACGGCGTAAAGTGCAGTAAGTACACATCGTATCAGGGGCTGCACAATAATGGCTGTAACGATAATCCTGACTGTGGTGATCTCTATTATTCATGATGATTGTAAATGGATTTAATGAACTGTCAGGCTACGACACCATTGTTTCTCAGGCCATTGGTCATTCTTGACGGCTGTTATATCCCTTTTCTTTTCCCTCCCGACCTTTTACCTACCAGGTAATGTTACAAAATAAATAAATACTATGGCGGCGTCACATCCTTACTGTTTATATGACACATACCTTTGCCCTGGACTTCCAATAGCACTGGTGATTTCAGCGAGTCTTTATAAACTGGATGAATGCGGTGATACGGTTGCTTTTATGAAAGTCTGACTTATTGATGGATGGATGACGTTGGCAACGTATTCGTTGTCCCTCATGCGTCCATCGTACCGCGGTTTATGGCGTTTTTTGCGCTCCACTACCTGATGGAGGTTCTTCTAAGCAAACAAACTATATAAGATGCAAAATAAAACAAAAACATATGAAAGTGCTTTTGAACCAGCGCATTAAACATCATTCATTTTTTTCATAATGCACTTTGTTCTGAAGACGCGTCATGTCTAAATACTCACATTTCAATAAACCGAGCGTTTACTAAAAAAACTAATCTGTGCTCACAGATTTGCTATCCACATTTAAGGATGAATAAACTGATTGCATGGATTTGTATGACATGAAAACATTGTCAGAACTCAAAATTTGTGTGGAATCTCCACACATCATTGTTATTAATTTCCTGGTTAGGATTCTTAATGTCACAAACCTTCGAAAAATGGAAGATCACTGACTCTGGTAGTCTAGATTAACATATTTATGGAGCCTCCACCCCCTCCATAAAGTTAACACAAAATTTAGTAAAGCAAGTACGTGATATTAAACATTTCTCTCTTTCCCCGAGCGACAGAAGGTGGCATCCCTACTTTGTGGTGACCTTTAGGGTGATTCTAGAGATTCTAGTTATTGCTTTGCCTGTGTGGTCCTGTGGTAAGACATTTTTTGCAATTGCACTTGTTTTTAACTTTCATCACATTTTCACTGAATCAAAAAAAAACGTTCAATCCTCAGACAATGAAAAAATTTTTTGGAAGGTGCGTAATGTAGTTTTTTGGCTTCATCTCTTTCTCACCTGCATCAGCTGTGTTTTGTTCTGGATACACTCTGTCTATTATGTACCTTTCTCTCACAACGGCAGCCAGTTTATCACCTCTCTCTCTTTCTCCTACTTTCTGTTTCTGCAAAAACAGCTCTCATTTATTAAAGGAGAAAGTTGGAGGACCTTTTGAATTGTACTTCAGATATTAGATCTCACAGACATTTGAATAAAGATTGCGATTTTTATTAGGATTGATTTGCCAGCTCTAACGCTGCATTTAATTTGTTCTTGGTAAACTCGCCTATCCCAATCACGAGGGACAAGATCTTGGCCTTGTGCTCCTCCAGACAGTTATTGCTCCGTTGTTTTATGGCGCTCTTGATTTCCTCTGCAGAGGAGCGTTCTATGGGCAGACCCCACATTTTGTCAGTATTGCTTTATCATGATCGTTTTAAGCTGGGAAGCCAAATCCTGACTAGACTTGGTCTATCCTGTCATTCCCCACAACAAGAGTACATCACTTAAAAACCCCCAATCCCCTGTGTTGTACAAGCAATCCCCCTAATTGAACGAAATGTGAAACCGTGTCAGAAAAATACTGTTTTTCCTAAAAAAGGTCCGTCTAGTAAATGAAATACAAACTATTAGAATAAAATACGATATATACTAGATAGATCTCCTAAAGTTGATTCATTTGCAGCAAATTTGGAAAATATCAACCAACGACTGAGGAATTATGGCCCAAAAACATTTGGAGATAAAGCTCCCCCTACTGTCAGAAATACACAACCTACCTTGCCCAGAATCAATTCAGTTCTTCCTCACACTAAGGTCTACGTGGGTATAAGATTTGCAAATGATTCATGAAATTATTAGTTATCACGTCAACATGAAGGATTTGCGGCAGAGGTGGCGGATTCGGCGGCCATAATGATTCCATTTCATTTTCCACTTTTTGGGAAAATTTGAATAATTATATTATAATAATTTGCTTATCTTGTTTTGATTTCTGTCAGTTTCAGCTGCTTTGAAAAAAAAATCTTCAATGATCTGGAAAGTTGAAAGTTTGAAAACAGTCTCTGTAGCTTTCCTTGTCGTGAAATAATTTACGACGAAGGGCAAAACAATTAGGTTACGATGCCTCTGCATCACGCTGGTTTACGTTATAAACCGACTTGGTGTTGATGACGGGGAGGAACTATTTCAGAGAGCGCTCTACATCTGTCACTCAACCGGAGCTTTAAAGTGGGGAGGCAGATTTCACGTGGCTCCGATCGCTTCTCTTTTCCTTTCTGTGTCGCCCCGGAGCTCCTGCCCCCCTCTGAGCCGTGGCTAAATAAGGTTAGAGTTCACATGAGCCGTCCTACAGCGAGCAGATTCTAACCTCCTGCCAACTTCATCAATCTCAGGCGGGTGGGTTTGCCGCTTAGAGGGGCGGAGATCAAGACCAGCCTGCAGTGTGTAAATCAGGCGAACCTGAGAGGGGGCCTCTCTCATCCTATAGGTCCAACGTGCACCATACCCTCTTTGACTGCAGGCTAGACATCACTCGTAGCAGTGGAGCCCTTTTGAGAGGACCTCCCTCAACCAGATGGCAGTGCCTGTTACCGATAAATGTTTAAAGAGGGGAAGACAAATTAAATCAGAGGGCGACTGATCAAGCACAGTGTGAATAAAAGTGTAATCCATCTGAAGTTCCACCGGGTTGGTTAAAGGCTTTCAGTTTGCACAATAAGACAATGAAAACACAGTCCTAAGGGGATTGTACCGGCCCTCCTCTCACCTCTCTTAACAAGGCTAATCTCACCTACAAACGCTACAGCTAATTAGCACAAAGCCCTTACCTTTTGACTTTAATCTGCATGTGTTTAGCAACATAAATCTTAGTGTCTGGGAAAGAAAAGCAAAGCCTGGGGCGTTTTTCTGGATGACTTATTGCTCAGAGACACCCAATCTTCAGTTTGAAATAAATTCAATAGGCCTGAGTTGTGATTGAGTAGGACTGATGTGCATTATGTACGGCGGGGCTCAGAAACTCAAGCCCCGGCGGTGATGGTGTAGGTGGGCGGGGTTAGGGGGTCATCAGTTGCCTCAGAAAAGGCCAGTATTGAGTCACGGACCGAGTTAATACCATTAATGAGGCGCGGTTGAAAAGTTCAGAGAGCGCGTTCGTCTGAAAACAGACCTGCATAGAATGCATGAAATTAACTCTCTTGTTCCCCGGTCAATTATTCAATTACATCTCATGGGTGGCAGTTTGACCTCAGTGGTTCCTATCGAGTTTGAACGCTAGAGAGAAGATTGGAAGTGTAGTCCGGGAGGTCTTTTCTAGACACTGCACAGTTGGTTGAGCACATATCTCGGTTTAAAAACGCAAACACAGTCTTTTATATCAGTTGGACCTTCTTTCTACACTGATGCTGTTATCACCAGACTTTATCGGAGGTATGCTGAACCGGTTCTGTTTCTCATGAACGCCCGCAAATCTCCGTGTCGACCAGTAGCCTAACGATTTCCCATTCCTTAATACCTCTAATGCTTTACTGTTTGGTTATTATGTTTTGCTGTTCAGCTAATTACCCCAACATGACCCAAAGAGCTGGGTCGCACACAAAGGGCTCATGTAATTAAATCCCAGAGGTTTCACAGAACCCTGCTACAGACAGTTACACGCTACCGTTTTACAGCAAGTCCTACAATGTTGTACTGTATATCCGAAAAAAAGACCCCATGTGTTCTTAAAAGAAGCTCCCCCTAGAGAGTAAAATATGAACTATTAGAGATATACATAATATATATTTCCTCGAGTCGATTCATTCGCACCAAATTCAGACTAACTTGGAACTAAGGGTTCAGAAACCTGTCACAAAGTCCGTTAGGTTGATAAACAAATTACTACGTATGGAAAGAGAGTTATAAGGTTACATCCCTAAAAAGTTAAATCAAGTAAAAATCTATCAATCAAATTAAATTTGACATTATGTCCGAAAAGATGTGTTTTTTTTTTTTTTTATAAAAACAAAAAAGAAAGACCCCCATAGTTTGTAAAATATGAACTATTAGAGTAAAACTCGATGTATAGAAGATAGATCTCATTGACCTCATTCATATGTACCTAATTCAGACTAAATGAGACCAACGGTTGTAAAATTAGTGTTTGGAAATATTTGGAAGTAAACTCCCCCTAGTGTCGCAAATATAAAACTGACCTTTCCCAAAATCATTCCAGTTTTTCCTCACACAAGGGTCTATGCGGGAACACAATGATCCAGAAGATGTTTAGCTAGTTTAGAGTTACTGTCAACACGGCGACAATTCCATAATATCCCCGATGTTTCGTGGATACAGGCAGACTACCCTCAGAAAAGCCTTATGAATTGTTTATACTTAAGCACTTCTACTATTACAGTACTAAAATGTATTCACTATGTCGTGGACACTTAATAAATCATTAGTAAGATGTTATAAATCATTAGATAAATCGCTGAACAGTGACTTGTTCTTTGCCAAATAATGAACAAGCTTTCTTTCTGTACTGGTTACGTGTTTTCCAGCAACCAACATCCTTGTTGTTCACTGGGTTGATTGTTACTGTGTTGAAGGTTATTGTGACTGTCTCACAGAGAGTCTGACATGCGGACTGATGGGACTGGGACGGAACCACGAGATCTGAGGCAGGGAATTTATTATTATAGTATTATTATTATTATCACACATGATAAATGATCAATTATTATTAGTAGTATTATATTATATGTATTATTATGTTGTGATTATAATGTGTTATACAACCTAAATGATGAACTGTTATAGATCCTTATATCTTATTGTGAAGTCTAATTGTAAAGTGGTTACAATATTTCTGTACATCGCTAATTATAGTCCTCTCTCTGCTCTCTGAACCGGTCATGTTCTCGTTATAGTCCAGACACAGGTCTGTTTGCTGGAAAATAAACCAATGCTTTGTGCTCCACAGTGTGTGACAGCTCACTACTTCCGCTCTCTCTCTCCTTCTGCTCTCTCTCTCTCTCTCTCTTTCTGCCCCTCTATCTTTCTCCTGGCACTCTCTCTTTCTGCTCTCTCTCCCTCTCGCTCCCTCTTTCTCTCTCTGTTCTGTCTCCCTCTCTCTCCCCCTTTCTTCGGTCTCTCTCTCGCTGTCGGTCTATTCTCTATCCCACTGTTTTCTCTCTCTTTCTGCTCTGCCTCTCTCTCTCTGTCTGTTCTCTCCATCTCTTTCTGCTCTCTCTCTTTTATCTCTCTCTTCCTGCTCCCTCTCTCTGTATTCTCTCTCTCTTTCTGCTCTCTCTATCACTGTTCTTTCTCTCTCTCTCTACCTTAACATGTGGCTGATTGTTAATGACTTCCAGTCATTGTTATCAGAAACAAACAGGCAAAGATCAAACGGCGTTGTTAACAAATTGCTTGAATCTTAACATTAATTGTGATTTTGATTTTAATCTTAGTGTGGAGTTGAAGTAAATGTTCTCTCTCTCTCTCGCTGTGACTCTGAACAGCCACCATGCATTAGTAAATCCACAGGCTCCGTTCATTTGTTTATGCATTTCCATTGTCTCGTGTGAAATAGAGTTTCTGCCACACGCACTTCCACAGGCGTCAAAACTACAAAACAATTTGAGTGAGTCCCACGGGAAAGGGGTGACAGGCGACTTTAATGTGAATATTTCACAGTGAGAACCGGAGTCCCCGTCGGATGCCGGTGAGAACGGTGCGCCTCGTTATGGCTGGCTGAGCAGAGAGCAGTCGGGCTCCCAGTCACGAGGGATGTTGGCGTGCTCGGGGTTTACCTCTCCGTCTGCCAGAGCGTGGGTTGATTCAAGCGGTCTCGTATGTCTGTTTTGCTTTCACAGGTGCTGAATCTTCAGGGCGCCAGAGAAATGGACTGAAGCTGCAGCAGAGAGAGAGAGAGAGAGAGCGCTCGTTTCCTTGAGGACGTCCAAGAATCACTGTGAAACCATGAGGTTGCAGAGGAGCCTGGGATTGGTCGCCGCGCTCACCTGTATTTGTGCCTTTCGCCCGACTGCAGCCATCGACATCCCTCTGGAGGGTGAGCGCTGATTTGTAATTGTTTCACCGACAGACAACAAACAAAAGACTTGTTTTCCGAACGACTCCCACACACTGTCAGTTTTAGCGAAGGCGACAGTCCATGGGATGCGCTCCATTGTTATGTGGCTGTCTTGTGGCACAATGCCTTTATAGTGTAGCAGCTTCAACAGCCATTCTTCTTCTGCCATGAGTTATGGGCTTGCTTCTAGTTGGGATTCAGAGATGGTCCCACATGCTTTTGTCTCCTCTACTTTAGATTACTGTAACTCCCTTCACACTTGTGTGAGTCAATAGACTTTACATTAACTACAGCCATAAAGAGTTGACATAATTTTCCTGTTTTGGACTCACCTTTCTTCTCAGAGTTGATTTTAAGATTGTATTGATAACTTTTAAGATCTGGTCTAGAATCCCACCAAATCACATTTCTCACCTTACATACCGGGTCGTAACCCGGATCCTCAGATTCTTCATCTCCTGTGACCTCACAAGTGCTTTTTATCTTTTCATTGCAACTCTGCATCAAGATTTAAGCAAATATCACTCCTTTAAAGGTAACAGTAAAACAGCATTTCACACTATTATGCTAAAACCCCAACTATTTTATACTACTGTACTATTATATACTGTGAAACACCGTAAACTGCTTTAACTCCGGTTCCCTCACTCATACCATGTGGACATTTGAAACCAAATTGATTGAATTTGTTTAACCTGAGACAAAAAAAAAAATGTTCTGCCAACATATTTTAACAGACAGACGGACAAATATAAATATACAAAGACACATTTCTATACAATAGAATGTAAAACATTATAGACTCCAAGAACAGCTATAGAGACCTCCTAAGGTTTTCAGTCCCATCATGTGGAGACGACCTTGACCCTTCTTGTACAAGGACATCTGTGTTGTCCAACCAGTCCAGTTTATGTCCAGGCCAACACCCAGGTATTTGTAGGAGACCACCTGTTCACCGCTGGGTTCTTGGAGGTCCTCCAGCGGAGATCAATCACCAGCTCCTTCATCTTGCTGGCGTTTACCTGAAGGTGACTGACCTCGCACCAGTCAACGAAGTCCACCATCGTTTACAGCTCGTCTTCTTTTTTCTTCTTCTTTGTCTGAAGACTGTATTCGGGTCGCCACAGTGGCTCATCGCTTTCCATCAATTGTCTTGTTAACCCGGGCCTCAACGTATCCAGTTTGAAAATGAGTTCCGTGGTCCGCATAATGATTCGGCATGAGTTTTATGCCCTTTCATGCCCTTCCTGACGCAACCCTCCCCTTTTATCCGGGCTTGGGACCGGCAGAACTGGTTTAACTCCTGACATTCTGATGTGTTCTAAAATGTTTACGTGCTGTCTATCGGTTCTGATGCAGCTCTGAAAATGAATATTCAAGATTCAAGAGTAAATTTCAGCAGAATCAAATCACCTTGTGTTTGTCTCCATACACAAAATCAAGAAAAAACACAAAATAACAGGAAATGACAGTAATAGTTTAAAAAATATACATGTAGATAAGAACCAGCAGTCTGTACATTTACACTGGTCAAAACCAGAATATATAAAACTGCACACAGGTGGGTTTTTGTAGTGTGTGGAGGAGATGGCGGGACATATCTTGCTAAATAACACTTGTTCCTTTATTTTGGGTTAATCGTAGAAGAATAGTTGGCGACACTAAATTGCTGTTTGATATTTTTCGATACAACAATACAGCAGGAGTCATTTGGATTTTAAAATAGCAAACATTGAGCCGTGCTGAGACAAACGTTTTTAAGCCGCTTCAAGCCTCAGCTAGAGAGAACTTGCACCTCCGTTTAATCCGAAGTGCACTTAGGAGGGAGAGAGAAAAAAAGAAGCACTTTTGAATAATTTAAAGCAGAAACAAACAGCGGCGTAGAGAAGTGTTAGTCATCAAGCGTTCTGTGAATGGAATATATTCGCAGCTATTATCATGTTTGGAATCAGGAATTCTTCTCCCTCGGAACTCTCCTGTATCCCAGTTTCCTTGGAAACGCGTATCAGATCTCGTCTTCTGAATAATTCAGATATATTTCTTAAGGTGTAAAGAGGAAACAGCGTCTTTACATCACCCAGAATGAATAGTATCCTAACTCAGTCCTGTGTTTGAATTACTGCTGTGTGTTTACAAAGATTTATATAGAGAATACATGCTTTCATCCAGACATGAAAGCATCATTCCCACATTGCTGACAGTTTTTTGTTGTTGTTTATATTCCCCCCCGGCTGCCGTGGATTTTTATAGTTTTAGCTCACGTAAACAGTAAGTTTTCTCTGCCGTACCTCAGCATGTATTAGTGACATCATCTGTTCACCCGCTGGTTCACTGCTGAGTCAAGAGGCACATTACTCACCGCCATATGTGTTGGATCGCACGTGTCGCCACCCATCGCTCGTCAATACCGGCTCTTTAGTTCTAGGACTCGTGGAAGTCCTCCTTCATTCCTTTTCCTTCTCACTCGTCTTGATACTCATTCTGTTTTTTTTTCCCCATGCTTTGCACACATCACAGGATAAAAAGGGTCATCCTAAGATCATGGAGTTTTATTCCCAAACCGAGTCAAATCCATCAAAAGTGATGGATTCATTTCAGCAGGAAACCCTCAAACCTCCAGACGATTTCTTTGGTTTATTTTTAGAGATCATCAGGATTTCGTGGTCATTCGTGTTTCAGCATACGATATTTCACAGTGGTTCTCCAAACGTCCTCCGAACGGTCTCTATCACCCATTTTCCACCAATGCAGTTCCAGGGCTGGTTTGGAGGCAGCACCTTATTTGGAACCAGTTCTTGGCGTCCCAGAGAGCGGGCTCTGTTCCAGAACAGCTGACGCTAGAATGGAGCTAAAACCTCACTGGTCTGGAGGCGAGATCGGGTTACCTCCACCCAAAATGTTGCGAACGCCATTCTTGAAAATACGGTAGCGTAAATAAAAATGACTGAACCATTTATTCTCTCATTTATTCTGGACTTTAAAAGCTGATCAAATAGTCCATAATCTGGAATTCATTTCGTCCATAATTGTGCAGATTTAGTGAGAGTTTATGGCTACGTACGAAACAGACCAGCACCGCTGGAAATCACCGATGGCAGCGTAGGACTGGCAGAATCATGACTTCGACGTTTTAGGACAGTTTAGCCATAATTCAGGTTAGACATCACAAATTTCAAGAAAATTTTTAAGAAAAACACAAATTGCAAAACCTCCCCGCCAACATGTTGGGATGTACTTAATGGCCTCACAGATCAACCACCCATTACATCCCTGCCTCCACCTTTTCCACATTTTCGGGACTTAATTGCCACCGCCTCTATTTAGCCCATTTTTATTGTTGTCAGATCTTTTTGACTCTTCAGTGCCGTCTTGTAGAGGTTTCTATGTCAAGATCACTCATAGCGAGTACTGCGCTTTAAAAGGACCGATGTGGTCCTGGTTCTTCTCCAAACCAGTTCTGTCTCTATATCAGCACAGAAAAAAACACCTGGTTTGCTTTGGTGGAAAGTTCTTCAAAATTAAGAAGCTAATGTCAAAAATAACCAAAAATCTTGCCTTTTTTTTTCCTCCTTTTTTCAACCCTCCCAAAATCCATACATTTGAAGAATCTTAGAAGAGACAATTCAGTGACCGGTTCTGAGCGGTTCTGAGTGGACATTGCTTTGACTCAGTGGGTCAAACGGTTGGGCGCTACTGCCCTGGTATCATATTAAATATCAGGGCCTTCTGAATAAAGCCCTGTGTGTTTTGTGGTTCTCATATTGTTATGTCTGTTTGTTTGTCCTTGTCCAGTCGAGCAGCTTCCCACCATCACGGCTCAGTCGCCCAACTCGCTCATCGCTTTCCCGTTTGACGACAGCTTTCCCATGACGTGCGAAGCCAAAGGGAACCCCGAGCCAGAGTGAGTACCGAGGATGAGGAGGAGTAGGAGCGAACCGATTGTCAGACAGACACAAACAACAACAACATCAACAACAGTTTGTGTTTGTGTCTGGATGTTTTGCTTTTAAACCTTACAGGGAAAAAAAAGAGTTTGCTTTCGTCTCAGCAGAAACATCTGACATGTCAATACTGCCTCTGTTTATGTAGATTCAGTTGGACCAAGAATGGACGGGAATTCGACCCCTTTCTAGACCCCCGGTTGATGAAAGAAGAGAATTCTGGGACCTTTGTGATACCCAATAATGGGAACCTCACAGAGTACCAGGGAATCTATCGCTGTTACGCCTCAAACAAACTCGGGACCGCCATATCGAAAGAGATTGAGTTCATTGTCCCCAGTGAGTACTATACATTTGAGAGTGTGTGTGTGTGTGTGTGTGTGTTACAGTTCATTCAGAGTGCTTGAGGGACAACAGTCGTGTGTGATTACTGCACCTCTCCATTGTGAGCTTTTCCTTGGATTGGACATGGCAGAAAGTCATTGAGGCCCGCTTGCCCCCCCCCCACAGCCTCTCCTCTGTAGCCCCACGTTGAAGAGAGAACGGAAGAAGCCCCAGCCTCTCCATCATTTCCTTTGCTACATTTTTCATTTTGTTCCCAAGCACAATACAAACATGCTCAAAAGAAAATCCACTCCAAAGCGGATCTTTGGCTGAATCTGGCTGGGCTTCAAGCATCCAGCAGGGCCGACGAGCCCCAGACAACCGTAGAAGTGAAGTCTGTTGTGCTTCTGCACCACCAGAGATGTATACAGGAGAAGGAATGAAAAGACCCCCTGTAGAATTTAACCTACCAAATGTTGCCTTTTTTTCCCCCTCCCACTCAGTTAAAGAATGCTGCTACTGCCATCTTCTGTGTAGGGGGGGGAACTGCACCCTGGGTTTTTTTTCTCATTCATTTCTGGCCCTCCTCATCTGCTGTCTTCATTCCAGATGTTCCAAAGTTTCCTAAAGAGACCCTGGATCCCGTCGAGGTGGAGGAAGGTCAGGCTTTTGTTTTGAAATGCGACCCGCCCACAGGAGTACCTCCCCTGCAGATCTACTGGATGACTATCAGTAAGTGGTTCCGCTCATCCACCATCAATAAGTGGTTTTATTTCAATTTAGACCAACCTGCTCTGTAATATTCAGCGATATGTTTTTTAACCGCCGTGACCTGATTGAGTTAAAGTTAGGGTCATTAACAACGTTTCCCCCTCCTCCTGAAATCATTATTAAAGGATGAAAGAAGAAAAACTAACGCAGATTTGACAACAGAGGGTGTCAGAAAAATTCAATCTATATATCTATAATATTATACACCATAATGTTACAACTGTTTGTCCAAATTCAGTCTATATCAATGAGCTCGATGTGTTCTATCTTGTATTTATCATAATTTTCTCCCTATTGGGAGTTTTTTTTTTTTGTTATTCAAACTTTGTTTAAGGAAAAATATTTCCCTTTAAAAACAGAAAGTTACTCAATGTCCTTTTCTACCAGTTCTTTATGCGGGGGAAAAATGGAATATCAATAAAAGAGGTAATAATCTGGCTCTTATCTCAGACCTCCAGCACATAGAGCAAGACGAGAGGGTCTCCACGGGTCTGAATGGAGACCTGTACTTCTCTCACGCCGTGGACAAAGACAGCAGGAGAGATTACTGCTGCTTTGCCGCTTTCCCAAGAATACGAACCATCGTTCAGAAGACGGCCATGTCCGTCATCGTCAAGACAAGTAGGTGTCATTCCGGGCTCTTTGTAAAAAATGCTGTTTTCCCCTCAACCCAGCATGATGCGAGCTTTGATTTGTTTCGGCGCGATGATCCTTCCCGACGTGATCAACGACACCCGTGTTCATAGCTGCACTTCAAAAGCCATCAAAGCCTCTCCTTATATTCACGCTGTCGATTTTTTACCTCGGTGATGTTTTTTTTCCTGTTTTCATTCCATCTCATGTAAGAGTGTTGTTTTTTTGTTTTTTTTGTGTGTCATACATCTCAATTCCAGAAAAAAGTGACGTGAGTCCCGAAGCTGGTAAGTTTGAAGTTTCTCAAGATTCAAACACTCATGCACTTCATTTCAAAACCCTTCATACTTCTGTATGTGTGAGTATAAAGGTGTGATATATAGGAGGAAAGCCTTTGGAAAACGTCATCTACGCCATCTAACGCAACTCTAATTCTCTGCTGCTCTTCCTCAGCCAATGCAATCCTGGAGAGAAGACCCTCTCTTCTGACGCCCTCTGGTGTCAAATCAGAGACGCAGCTCATCAAAGGAGACGACTTGAAATTGGAGTGTATAGCTGAGGGATTGTACGTAAAGTTTTTTCTTTTACGCACACTGTAAAAGCAGAAGTTATTCGCCGGTAACACAAAATATTTCAATAAAGTCGCTTCTCCTCAGCAGGTAGCTCCAAAATTTGACTTACCTTTTTAAGCAGTTTCATGATCGGTCAAGATGTTCATGTGTTGAACATATTTTTGTTATGTTTTGTTGGCAAACATTGTCAACAAAAACCCTTTTCCGTGAAATCCCTTTCTTCTGAATCCATTCCAGAATTCTAACAGAACCCTATGCGTGAGATGTAGATGGAAATTAAGATAATTAAGATAAGAAAGTGAAATCAAATTCCCGATTTTAAAATCCATCAAGTCGTTTTTGCATAAACCGCTAAGAAACAAAAAGAAGGACCACCCGACGAAACTGGCAAAACATAGCTTCCTTATGAAGTTAGTTATTAATAAGATTACAGTAATTACTAGGTCATTACAATAAGTACTATGTAATTACTATAATTTGGCATATATATCAGCGATGTCTGACACTTTGTCCTCTTTCTTTTAGTCCAACTCCACAGGTTGAGTGGGTGAAGATGGCTCATCAACTCCCCAACAAAGCTAAACTGGAGAATCATGGGAAACTTCTGATAGTGTCTCGAGTCGAGCAAGAAGACAGCGGGAAGTACATGTGCAAAGCCAAGAACGCACATGGACAAGCTGTTCATTACTTCACAGTGACAGTAGAAGGTAACTACAGCATTCAGAAATGTACGCAAAGGATTATCTGCTAAAAATACTTTAAAAAATCAGATGTTGAAAAAATCTATCCATGTGTTTGTTAGCAAAACTTTTCTAGATTGTCAGGAAATTTTGTGGGATTGTTGGGAATGTGGCAGTTAAAAAACCTTAAAATTGAGGATTGGATCTGGAAAAAAGGCAAATCCAGGAATTGGCGTGTTCCCTCAATTACTTGATGTCTTTATAGCACTTTACCTTGATGTCATGACAAATGTTACCTTGATGTCTTTGATATATTTGTAACCTGTTATTTTGATGTCTTTGATATATTTGTAACATGTTACTCTGATGTCTTTGCAATATTTGTAACATGTTACTTTGATGTCTATGATATATTTGTAACATGTTACTTTGATGTCTTTGATATATTTGTAACATGTTACTTTGATGTCTATGATATATTTGTGGCATGTTACGTCAATGTCTTGATGTCTTTGTGGCATGTGACCTTGAGATCTTGATGTCACGTAACCTCGATGTCTTTGTAACATGTTACTTTGATGTATTCTATATTTTTGTGCGTTTTGGAGTATTACTCAATGTCACGATATCTTTAAGTCACATCACTTTGAGGTCATGTGACTTGTTACCTCGATGATTTGGATATCTCTGTAGCATGTTACCACAATGTCTCGATGTCTATGTAGCAGTGCTTTGATATTTTTGATATCTTTGTGGGACATTACCTTGATGTCATGTGACATATTACCTTGATTACCTTGTTACTTTGATGTCTTTCTAGCATGTTACATTAATGTCTGAGCTGCCTTGGCTAAACTGAGTGCCCTTCTAGTGTAATAGAATAACAAGAATGCGTGAGCAGGGTTTCCCTCAGTGTCCGGTTGAAATGGAGTTAACTTTAAGTGTTTTAGAGTCCTTCTTAAGTGGCCGTCTGTTTCTGATTGTGGTAAAAGCCATTTGGGTTAAATCATCTCTTGTATTCTGTGTCCTTATCCATTTGTAATTTGTTTTCAAGAATAACAGTAACAACCACAGAGCACAAACCTACTTCCCTAAGTCTCCACTGGAACGCCGGTCTGTATTTGGCAGAGTGTGTCCAGTCGAGCAACCAGTTTATTAAATATTACATATTAATTCATTCAGTTTGGTAGTTTTTTTGGTTTTAGTTCCAAAGGCAAATACTTTTTCTAAAGAGACCAGGTCGGTCTTAGATAAGCTTTTGATTTGATAAACACCGTTTATTTATATATTCCAAAGATGTATCTTGTGTGGATTTAGTTTTTTGTTAAAAATGTTTGATGATCGGACACAGTTTCGCACGAGATAAACACAGAAGTAGAAGATCTGTCGGGGAATCAGATTTTTCTTTTGCTCTGCAGCTGCTAGAAATGAGAAAATGTGTGGGTGGATTTTACTACTCTGTGAATTACCACAGTGTCAAACATATTCATATAACATGGAGAATATTTGCTAACGCTGATTATGTTGGTGAGACAGTTAGTCTCTCTCTCTAATGGGTCGTCCTGTTACTGCAGGGTGCCTAAAACCGGGCCCGTGTCTGAATAACGTACTGCGTATCACATTTCTGTTCTGTGATTCAGTCCCCTGTCTGTGATTGCTTTATGGCTCTCATCAGTTTGATAACATCGTGTTGATTGGGTCTTCCCAGAACCTCCGGAGTGGGTGTCTGAGCCAGAGAGTCAGCTCAGCATGATCAGCTCAGAAGTGTCCATCAAGTGCTCCGCCAGCGGGATTCCTCAGCCGACGATACGATGGAGAGTGAACGGCGTGCCTCTGCAGGGTCAGTCCACCTAAACAGCCTCAGCTCACCGACGGCTCTCTTCTTTCTAGTCAAGCATTTTTTATAGAAGACCCGTTCTGATGACTTTTATTTTTATTTTATTCTTTATTCTGTGGCTACTGATAAAACACAAAAGTCTAATAAGGGTCACATTTTTTATTTTATAAAAACGGGCTTTACCAAACATGTTGAGCTAATCTAGACAAACTGACTTTATTACATCAGATACTTTTTTTGTTTTTGTTTAACTGTTTAAAACCTGCTTTACCAAACTTTGTAATTTTTTTATGAATTTAGTATCTAAGATATTAAACTAATTAATAGGCAAAGAAATAACTCCTTGATTAGGACATTAATAAAGTGGAATGCCAACCCGTCCACAGATCCTGGACTACTGGATCCTGGATTACTGCATGAATGGAAACAAAACTGACTAACAAACACAAAAGGGGTTTCTGACCAAAAAAAGATTTCTGCTGGAGCTGCTCTGTAGGTCCTTTAGGATTTAGATTTAAATGAAATAGTCCAATGTCTGAAATAGAAAAAATACTTTTTGAGGCATGAGTTTGGATCCTTTATCAGATTTGTCCAGCATGAAACTATTAAATACTAATTTGAACATTTGACATGGATCATATTTTAATATCAAGTTTAAACGGTTTAATTGATCTCAAATTACAATTATGAGAGTAAACAGTTTTGATATTTAGCTAAAAACTGATTTCTAAACATTTAAGATGTTTTTCTTTGTTTTTAAACTAAACAGTAGAACAAAAAAAATGTTTAACAGGTTGTTATAATATAGTAATAACAACCTCAAGACAAACTTGAAAAATGCGTTTAAACATTTGGCAATTTGCCAAGGGTGTTTTAATAAAAAAGTGCTAAAAAACAAAAATATCTTCGTGTCTTATTTTGACACTTATTTTTACTAGGCTATTTAAATCAATTCTTATCCAATCATAAGTGTTCTTTCCTCGAAATTACAATTCTTGGATGAAGGCATAAATCCCTAAAATCAGTTCCAATCGAGATACCAAAATACAAATTTTAAGTAAATCTCTTAAACGAATTTCTTTCATTGCTTTTAAATAGCATAACTTGCTTATTATGAACATTTCTGTCTTGTTAAAGGTCCATTACGGAGTTTCAGTGTCTCATCTACATGCTTGTTCTGAGAAATCTAGCCAAGCAAAATGTTCCGAACCCATTGGCAGATATTTTTTTTTGCTCGTTTCTATCTTAACTATCCATCTCTACTAATCTAGCATGTCTGTTTTTTTCAGTTTGGGACCCCCACAGTCTGCCACTGGGTTTGTACGATCACTGTGATGGTCCCACTCCTAGATAAATGGGTAGTGTTGCGTTCGGGAAGGGCATCTGGCATGAACCTGTGCCAGCTCGCTAATGCGGAAAAGACTCTTCTGTGGCGACCCAAAATTGGGAGCAGCCAAAAGAAGAAGAAGAATGTCAACTATTGTGTTTCATCGCCGGTGTTTCAGTGTGAGTGGAGACTCACCGGATGTGTATTTGGTTTATTACAGAGTCTCCTGCCGCCAACAGGAGGGTTTTAGGCGACACCGTAGTTTTACACAACGCCCAAGCATCTGACAGCGCCGTTTATCAGTGCGAGGCCTCCAACAGACACGGAACACTTCTCTCCAACGCAAACATCATGATTATGAGTGAGTACAACAACTTTGTTTTCTTTTTTTTTATACATATATATATATATATATACCACCCTGTGAGTAAGTGTCTGTGTTTGCAGTCAAACTAGATTACCACTTAGCATCCTCTTGAAGGAGAGCTAGCTCCTAACTCTACTTCTTCATTCAGGGTCCATTCTCCCTGAGGAGCAACAAGCCCGGTTCTCTGTTATTTATATGCTAACAACCCCCCCCCCCTTTCCTCAATTCCATACCGGCATCAGGGCCATAAGACAAACATGTGCTGCTTTACAAGCGAAGATTAAAGAGGAAGAAGAGGCAGAATGGGACTTCCCATCACTCTGCACAAACACGGGGAGATTGTTCTCGGGGACACAGGAGTTAATAAAGCTGGACAGTCGGTGAATGCCGAGTCCCTGCTGCTGCCTTTGTAAACAATTAGGAGAAACAGAACATTTTAATGGGGAAGCTTTGGCTACAACTGATAAGGACCTCGCTCCCAGCTAACTCATTATTCCTTTGTTTTGCATCTTTGATTTAATATTCATTGATACATTTCTGACAAGCTGACAGCTGAATTATGTCCTGACACAGAGGAGCTGACAATTAAGGCCCAGCTGAAGGAAAGAAATTAGAATGCCGGAGTTCATCTGTCTCCTTCCTGTTCCTGTTTACGATCTGTTCTTGTTTCTTCAAAAATCGGATCAGTGTTCTTTCTACTATTAATAATAACTTTGCTTTTATAGAAGCATTCAAAATACTTTTACAAAGTGTTTTAATATGAAACATGACATAAATATGTAGAGAATAAAACAGAAGATTAAGTGTAAAAAAGAAAAGAAAAGTGAGATATAATAGGAGATATAAAAACATGGATTCAAATTTTAAGAAAAATCTAATAAATTAAGATAAAATAAAACCAGGACGATAAGAATACAAGAAATACCTTAAAGTTGTAGAGCTCAGGTGAAATCAGGAAAAGCCTTTAGATAAAAGTCGTTTTTTCTGAGGCTGACTCAGATTCCCTTAGTTCCAGATTCTCGGGGTTCTGAAGGCAAAGGCTCTGCCCAATTTAGTTTTCAGCCTAGACTCTGGAACGTAAAGGAGACGTCTGACTCAGGCTCTCAAACTACGCCAGGGTTCATAAGGAATTCAAAGATCGGAAACATATAGTCTGGGTCCCGATCATTGAGGGCCTTAAATGAAATCAATTAAATCTTAAAATCAATCCTAAAGCAGACAGCGGAGTTAAAACAGGAGTGAGCTGATCATAGATCTTAGTCCTGGTTAGAGTTCTGCACCATCTGTAATTCTTTCAGAGGGTTTTGGTTAAGACTAAAGGCGGTTTTTATTGAAAAGGTCAGAGCTGGGCTCCTACTTGCAGGGATTAGAGCTTCCTCGTCTCCAAACGAGCTCAATTTAATGACTAGATTCCTGGTCTTTACAGATCTGCCCCCGATGATGCTGACCATGGAGGGGGAGGATTACTCCACCGTGGAGGGGAGAGGAGTGATGATGCACTGCCAGGTCTTCAGCTCTCCGCCCTCCGCCATCACTTGGTAAGTTTGAACTTCCTGTCTCCAGCAGAGGGCAGTAGAGCTCAGCAGGTTGGTGCAAACCGTCCCTCTGGATGAGGTGTGTTTCTTAATGGGTGGCCTGATGTTTCTGTGAAACATGGCAAAGTAACCCAGTCACGCAACGATAATGTTACTACTCACTAACTTTTATGTCTGCCTCGCCGCCGCCGTGTAGTGTTTGTGCCTGCAAACGGCTGCTTTGTTCACATTTAATTTGATCTCAGAGAACTTTGATGGCTCTAATGGATGTTTTTTCAAACATTTCCAGGAGCAAAGACGACTCCCCCGAATCGACGGAGGGGCCCAGGTTTGCTATTCATGACAATGGTTCCCTTGAGATCTACAGCGCCGAGAAAAACGACATGGGGCAGTACACGTGTTTAGCGAAGAACACGGAGGGATCGTCAGCCATCGAGGCCATGCTTTATGTGAAAGGTAAAGACTTGTGGAATACGTTCGCTGGGGGCTCCGGGTTCATGAAATGTAACTAATATGGATGTGCGTGTTGAAGATCCCACCAGAATAGTCGTGGCCCCGGAGGACCTGCGGATCTTAATAGGAACCACGGCCGAGCTCTCATGCCTGGCAGCGCACGACAAGTCCTTCAGCAACGACTTTGAGCTGGTGTGGGAAAAAGATGATATGGAGATATCCCTCAACTACACCGAGAACTCAAGGTAAGAGACGGAATTGGATTTATTTTATTTTTCTGAGAGCACGGAAAAACTTAATCCCAGTTGGAAAGTCATTTTACCCCCCTTCCTTTGTCAATCAATATTTTGTCTCCATCTTCCTGCCAGCAGATACTATTTGGAAGACGGTGCCCTTCAGATTATCAATGTAAGCCACAGGGACCAGGGTGTGTACACGTGTGTGGCCAGGACCCCAGTGGACTGGGACAGCGCCTCCGCTCTGCTGCAGGTGTTAGGTGAGAGAACGTATGAACCATGTTTCTTCTCTGCGGCCCCCTGCTGATCAATACGTCCGGAAATCAAAGCAGAGCATGAGAACACTGAGATGCGTCTGAGGATCTCCGTCCTCAGATAGTTTCAAAGTCCAGGAGGAAATAGTGGAAGTAAAATGCAGCGATGCAGCTCATTCCACATCCTCTGATCGAAGGCGCGTTCCCGTGGCCTTTGTTGATGAGGAGATTGACGGTCTGATTTTCCCGACGCCATGTTGTTTGTGATGTCTTTCAGACGTCCCCGACACACCTGAGTACCTGGTACTGTCCGAGCACAAGAGCCGGAGTGTGAAGCTGAAATGGATCCCTGGGGACGATCACAACAGCTCCACAACAGGTAAAATCTGTGCATGCAGATTTCAGCACATACAGGATATCACATGTTAGGGCAGCAATTTGCATGTAGACACTCGAAGTGTGGCGATTGCAATTTTCTTGGCCCAACAACGATTTTTATTAAGTCTGAAAAAAGTCTGGGAAATAATCCCTTTCGGGCCGACGCCGATTTTTGTTCTTTGAAGTCTTAAAATCACAATGAGTTATGTATTTTAAGTGCTCTTATTTTGAAGGATATAGTGGAAGTAGGGCTGGTCGGCATTGTGAATGTATTCTGAACTGTTAAAATAAATGTACCCTCCGTCCTTCCCGGTGTGCGTTCTTTAAACTATGACATTTGGAAGTGAAAATAAAACTTTGTACGCCACCTTCAGTCTTTTCTATGTTCTATGTTGGTTTTGTTCAGGGACGTCAGGGCTTGTGGCTGGCTCTGAGCCCCCCCCTAGCTTTAGCCATTCTGCCAACATTAGCTTCTTGAAACTTGCCATATTCCTCGGGATGATTAAATTAGAAATGTCTTATTAAGTTTGTTGTGTCGAACGCTTTCGGGGGTTTTTCCGCCGCAGCTTATTTCGTCCTTACATTTTAAAACCATAAATGACATCATACATACATATATAGGCTACACTGGGCTTGTGTCTGGCTCTGCGCTACTGTAGCTTTAGCTGCCATGCTAACGTTCCGCGGGGTGATTCAATATGAAGAGCGAGATTAAGTTTGTTGTGCTGAACATTTTTGGGGTTGTTCCTCCACAGCTTATTTTGTCCTTCCTGATGTTATAAATAACCACCTGTGTGTTTTCGGGTATTTTCTGGTTTACGTGCGAGATGTTAGGAGCTTTGGTAGCTGATGCTTGTAACCGGCACGGAACTAGCTGAGTGAGGCCGATTGCCGATTTAATCTAACAACGCCTCCCCAACTCTAGCAAATACATTTGTTTGACTTCATCCTGCACTACATTATGGGTCTATTATGGATTCATCCAGGCATGGATCATGATTCGTCTCCCAGAGGAAGAACGAATCCCTGATCCTGGTGTGATGTGTTTTTCGCACAGCTGGCGGTAAGATAAACAACCCTTTAGGCAAGAACCATAACATCAAGGGATCACTTTGTTTGTCTGTCAACAGAGTTTATTATTGAGTATGAGGAAAGCCAGTGGGAGCCCGGGAACTGGAATGAACTGCTCAGAGTACCAGGAAACCACAACTCCGCCGTAATCAAGCTTCACGGTCACGTGGACTACCGCTTCCGTGTGTCTGGCGTCAACGCTGTAGGGAGGGGTCCTTCCAGTGAACCCACAGAGAGATACAAAACCCCTCCAGCAGGTCTGAAGGCTCCTCTTTTCATTGTTTATTATACTTTTTGATAAGGTCCTCCAGGCCACCTGAGCTGTCAACACTGCAGCTCTGAAGTATAAAACATTCAGCTCTGCCTCATAATTGATTCCATTTTTTTTTTGAGGAGAAACTGCTTTCTTGCTTGTCTGCTCACCTGGGTTTTTTTTTTTTTTTTTTTCTCCCTCTAACAATGCTGACAAAATCTATATTCCCTCTTTTCAACAGCTCCCGACAAGAACCCTGAAATTATCAAAATTGAAGGTCGTTTGCCGCACGAGATGGATATCAACTGGGAGGTGAGAGGTTGAGCTTAATCTTTTCTGATCCTCTGGCCGAAAAATTCGCAATACTTTCAACAAAGTTAATTCTACACATCATCAATGGTTGTGAAAAATCACTTCCAATGCTACTGTGAAATCATTTCCCTTTGGCATTGACGAGGATTTATCAGACTTTCCTAGTGAATGACCAATAGGAGAAAATAAGGAAAAGGACATGCCACCTTAGATATTTCATTCTACGGTTCAGATCTTTAGAAACACCACTTTTCTGGGATCACTCACACAATGAATGTGTCTCCATTGAAAGCTGCTCCTTTTCTTTGATTAGAAACAGAAATGAGAGAAAAGATTTTTTTTTTCTCTTTAAACCGGTGCTATAGTCAGTTTTATTGTAGAAAGATAAATTAACTTATTATCTGTTCGCCCTGTCATGGCAACGTAGACCCACGGACCCTGGATTCATGAGCTCTCCCACTGTTAATGATTTGCTTTTGTGAATAATGGTATCTCATTCTTTCTCTCACATCTTTTGTGAGGAGATTAATCTTTTCATCTATGATGTCTTAGCAAGTCCAATATCAGAGACGAGCTCTGCTGCAAGACCAGGCCAATTGTTCCATTGTTTTATTAGATAGAGCGATAAAACACTGTCAGTTCTCCGAGCTAGCTTGTCATTTTACGACCACACAGGCAGTGACACTAAGTGCTGAAACTGTTCAAAATATTAGTCTTCCTCTTTATGCCCCCACAAATGGCGGCAATTCAAATGAACTTTTAAAAAAAAAAGAAAATTATGATTGATGTTATTTTATTTTTTCATCTGATTTCTTCTTATTTTTAATTCCCTATCTTCCATTAATTACTTAAATTAGAAATTGACAAATTATTAACAGTCCGTCGATTAGTAACCACATCCCTAAGGTCATCCATAACTTCATCTCAATGTTAAGCCCAACATCATCCCTAACATCACCCACGTCATCCACAATCACATCCACAACATCGCCCACAATGTCATCCCCAATGTCGACAAAGTCTTCCCAAAAGCATCCCCAGAATCATCCAAGTCATCCACAAAGTCATCCCTGACGTTGTCTTTGTCACCCACAATGTCATCCCCAATGTTATTCCGACCTTCATCTCCAAAGTCATCGCCAATGTCATCACCAACATCGTCCACGATATCATCCCCAGGGAATCCCCAACTTCATCTCCAAAGTCATCGACTATGTCATCTCCAACATCATTCACAGCGTCATCCACGATGTCATCCCAAACGTTATCCCCGACGTCATCTCCAAAGTCATCCCAAATGTCATCCACAATGTCATCCCCAACATCATCTCTAAAGTTATCCCTAATGTCATCCACAACGTCATCTCCAAAGTCATCCCCAAAACCATCTTATGTCATCCCCAATTTCATCCAAAACATCATCTTCAAAGTCATCCCTAGCCTCATCCCAACATCATCCCCAAAATGATGTCCAAAGTCCTCCCCAATGTCATCCACAACTTCATCTCCAAAGTCATCGCCGATGTCATCACCAACATCGTTCACAATATCATCCCCAGGGTATCCCCAACTTCATCTCCAAAGTCATCGACTATGTCATCTCCAACATCATTCACAGTGTCATCCACGATGTCATCCCAAACGTTATCCCCAACGTCATCTCCAAAGTCATCCCAAATGTCATCCACAATGTCATCCCCAACATCATCTCTAAAGTTATCACTAATTTCATCCACAACATCATCTTCAAAGTCATCCCTAACCTCATCCCAACATCATCCCCAAAATTATGTCCAAAGTCCTCCCCAATGTCATCCACAACATCATGTCCAAAGTCACCCCCAACATTATCTTCAATGTCATTCCCAACGTCATCCTAACATCATCTCCAAAGTAGGCCCCGACATTATCTCCAAAGTCATCGCCAACGTCATCCCATCACCCCCAACGTCATTCCCAATATCATCCCAACATCACCCCCAGCAGCATTCTCTCCAAAGTTATCCTCATCATTTTCTCCAGAGTCATCCCCAGCGTCATCCAATAATTTTCCATGAAATCAATCTTTTTCTTTGTAAATTTACGCCCGTTCCTATTCGTACTAACGCCACTGCTCACAAACTCACTGACATACCTGATACTTGCCCTTTTTGTTGTAACACTATTATGACATTGTTATCGTCTTGTCTTATTTCATATAGTTGTATTTTAGAGTTCCTGGTTCCTAGAGTTTAGTGACCTGTTCTGTATTCATGCACTAACAAAGACAATAAAAGATGTATAGTGCACTTTTGGACTTAGGTGATCTTCATGTCAGCTTGCTCACATTCACCTCTGTTATATTTAAATATGGTCAATCAGCACAAATTGAATTTCTCCACTAGTCAGGGCATGTGTGTCCCTTGACAGAGATTTCCTAGTTATTCTCTCTCTTTCTCCCCCATCCATTGTTCAGCCATTGTTACCCATAGAACACAATGGTCCCGGTCTGGAGTACAAGGTGAGCTACAAGAGACAGGATGTGGAGGAGGACTGGAAGGAGCATATGGTGAAGAGACACTCTTTTCTGGTGAAAAATACTCCCACCTTCGTGCCCTATGAGATCAAGATCCAAGCCAGGAACCATCAGGGCTGGGGCCCGGAGCCCGAGCTAGTGACTGGCTACTCAGGAGAGGATTGTAAGTAGTGACCTTGGATGCTCATCATTTTTTGACTCCACAGCACTAAGAGAGTAAAAACGTTTCAGCTCAGTTTCCCCATTATCAAACTCCAGGTCCATAAACCAGTCGCTCTCTGTACTTGTTCTTCATGTAAGTTACCTCCAGCTAACTTTTTTCCTCAACCACGTCTTCAGTATCTTCAGGCCTTACTATTGTGCAGTCCGACGTCGGAACCGCAATTTTTCTTTTTCTTTGGGATATTGAACCTTAGTTACTGTCTCAGCCCCTAGAAAGCTGGTCTCCAATGTTGCTCTGACACTTTTTCAGACTTCGTTATTATTTACTCATGACAGTTGTGTCCACTTCCTCTTTGTCCATTGACAGGTCGTTTTTTATCAGGTGTCTTTTAAGATCCCTCGGAACATTGTGACACGAGTAAATAGGCTTGTTAGAAAAGTCTTTATTGTTTAGGAGGTGAATAATGAAATGCGTTTTCATTATAAGTGACATAACTATTGCTTAATTTAATTTTAAGTAATTCTATGATGACGGCAACTTCTGGATGTTTTCGACAGTCAGGTGGATGAAAAATTCTGCTCCCACCCAAAAGTCACTACAAGATGGAATATGTGAGCAAAAATATAACTGTACATTTTTTCAGACCCTAAAGAATAAATAGATGTATTTATTTAAATATAGATGTGTTGGAGGGAGACACTAACAGACTAATTACATCAACATTAAGAGAGGGAAATGGGATCCATTTACTCTTAACTTTCTTTAGATTGTTATTTCCAGTTAATTTAGGCTTGGATTAAACTAAACTAAACTTAATTGTAGAGTGCGGAGTGGTTTAAATTCTAAACACATTCAAGAACATGGGACATATTCTTAACTGAAGATCGTAACAGTGAATGAATTCAAAGGCATCAGTACACCTGTGCAGGCTGATGAATCAGCACACCTGCACCTCCTTTCTGGTCTCCCTGCTTCTCCAGTCTGGTCGTCATGCCAACGTTGTGACGTCTTCGGATTGTCAGTTGGAGTCATGTCCCAAAATATTTTCTTAGCTGTGGTGTTATAATGATCTATGAGCACAACCTGAATCAAATGAATCGCGTCAGTGACCCCTGAAGATAGAGCCTTTGTAGTTGTCACAAGTTCACTTCAAAGCACAGTGATTAAAGGAAGTAGCATGTCATCTGCCGTCTGTGATGCCAGCAACACATATAATAATTGATGTTTGGACTGGTCATAGATTTGCTCATCCAGATTAACTGGATGATGCCCTTCTTCCTCTATTCACCATTTTCAGGAGACCGGTCATTAAAATGAACATGCATTACTGCTCGTCCATTTCCACTAATGAAACACCCGGAAAACAACGCCGTCTTCGTCCAGAATCTTGATGCTGGTCGCAGGTGAATCACTTAAACTGTCCCCTAGAGACCTCCCTGCTCGCCACGCAGTAAATAAGAATGGAAAACCTACCGCCAAACTACTACACAACCACGTCCACCAGGGAACCGCCTGCAGGACAGTGTCGTTTTCCAACTCTTTGCGGCTCTATGATCATAGGCGAATCCCTTAACATTACTCCTAAAAAGACCACCAAACTGTATGCAAAAACAGAATACCGACAGCCAAAGGGAAACTCACCCATCTCCAAGGAAACACCACCAGGAAAGCACAGCCTTATCTCCGAAGCTTTTAGATTGTCCACTGAAAACATCCCGCCCACTAACCAGTTTGTAAAAAAGGAAAAGCTGCAGCTGAATAGTGTCCAGTCAACCCATCAGACACCTGCAGGAAAGTGCCCTCTTCCTTCTGAATACAGTTTTGTGGTCACAGGTAAATCAATTAGACCTGCCACTGAAAGCTGCCTGCCCGGCCTCGAGCATGTAGAAAAGAAAAAGCCGGACCCGGTTCCCGTCAGGACGGACATCTCAATCAAGGGCACTCAGATCAAGAAAAACTTCATTAAAAAAGCCAGAGAACAGGATTTTGTGCCAGCGAAGCTGAAGCCTTCCCATCTAGATCCCATGGGAAACAGCCTGATGTTTCAGTACTCGAGACGTCTTCCCAAGTACGTCAGGAATAAGACTTGTGAAGAAGTACTCGAGTATGTGCACCGGTACAAAGAGCAGAGGCAGAAAGCCCAGGAAGAGTATGTTCAGCACTTGCAAAAAGTCATGGAACAAGATGCCTTAACATACAACAATGCCTGGGTGAAGCTGCACAGCGCGCTCGCTTCGTTTGACTGCGAGCAAAAGAGCGAGGATGCCAATGACCGAGCAGAGACATGAGAATGTAATGTATTGTACTGATTTTATATCACGTCACTGCACAGCTGCCCGAGGTGTTGTTTGGACCACCACACCTGGGCACCAGTCGCTTGTCCGAGCACTTGGATGAAGTTGTCACAGGGGGGGGCGAGTGCGTCCCTTCTGTGCTCAAAGGAACAAAATACAAGCAGTCATCAGAGGAACGCCTTGATCGGAGAAGATGCCACAGCCTGCTTGCAGCGAATGTGAATCAGGTTTCATACTTCTGGGTGGATAAAAGTCCGGTTGCGAGGGTCTTTTGAACATTTCTAGAAGGCAATGTGGAGACATTTTTCCCAGTCCTCTGCCACGACCTATAGATTTGTGTAACAAGTGAAGATGGGACGGTTCCCTGAGTTTTTGGGCATGGGAAAGCCCTCAGGAAGGCAACTCAAGAGAAGTATTGCAGTAATAGTACGAGAAGTTGCCTTATTTTGTTTCTTTACTATATTAAAAACTGTTGAACCAGATTCAGGACCCCAAAGCGTGACTCAAAAGTCGCTATACCGAGAGAGTCCTGCAAACATTTGAAAAAAAGACATGCAAGGTCAAAACTCAAAAAGAACTCGGAAGTCCAATAAAAAATCTAACTCAAAAACAGTGACACGAGGATACAGCACAAACGAGCGCACAATGTAGAAGGCAGTTAATAAACGAGAAGCAGGTGAAGATCACAGCACAGGAGGAGCAGGGAGTCTGAAAGCAGAGGAATGTGAGTCTTTCTGTAAAACTGCAATAAACACGGTCATGTTTGGCTTTTTTGTCGGTTACAAGTAATTGATACAACGGTACGGCACAGCTCTGTTTTCTACGTCACTTAGTATTTATTCCTACCAAACATATTTTTTCAGGGGTACTAGACTGACAAAAAGTAATCCAAAAGGCGTACCAGAACCGCTGACCTGAATACCAGTGAATAGACATCAAAGCCACATTTAACAAAAGCGTCACATACATCAAGGACACATATCAGAAAAAACATCAATGCTACGATTGACAGAAACAGTGAAAATGACCCGGCCCCAAAATGTGAGTAAAACGAAAAGTAGCTCATTTTTCGGGATTACCATGAAGTGGATAACCAGAGAGACTCCATTCTCATCAACCTCTTTCCCCGATGCAGTAAGCTGTTAGAGAAAAAAATCTCCAGCTGACTTCTGCCAGCCGATGGTTTGCCTCGAAGCAAACGGCAGAGAAGTTCAGCCAGCAGGCGCTGAACGTATTGGGAGTATCTAGGAGCTAAACTGAAAGATATTTATCCCAGACATTGGTAAAGACACAAACACTGTTCCAAGCAAAGTCAATGAGATTTCAGTTTATCAGATGGCAAGACACACAGAACCGGGTGAGAGATAATTTGACTCGGCAGAACACAACACAATTTCACTCCTTGATTAAAAACTTTATTTCATCACAAATGGAATCACTCAGTTACATCCTCATAACATTTTATTAGGACCAGTTTAAATCCCTTGAGTACGGCTATTAGCTTCTGGTGGCTAATGTTGGCGGGGACCTTCTAAAGAAGATGACATCAGTCTTCTCTTGTTCTACGATAACGCCTTATGACAACATTTAAGATCAAAGACTTCAGTCGCCATTTGCTAGTTTTCAAAAATGTCTCTCTCACACTCAATTCATTCCTACATTTTTCTGCTCCTTGTTTCTTTATTAACATAATTAACACATAACCATAACATTAGAAATACAATTTTTTGCAGACAACTGAATACAGTTCAATGATTATATCCACAAAAAGTGTATTGATTCATTTCATCACCTTTAAATTGTCAGTTTGTGTTTTACTCACTAGGGTGAACTTTTTATGAGAAATACAGTTTTCTGACATAATTCCCTAAAGTTCCTGAGTTAGTCTGAATTTGTTGCTCATGAATGGGATCTTTCATATATTATTTTTTCGTCACAGTAGGAGGGTTTTTACTTTTTAGGAAACATGGGGAAAATAGCTATTATGTGTGACGACATCAATATCAACAAACTGGCAGGGAAGACAGAAAGGCACATATATAAAGACACAGAATAACAGGACAATGAGACCCAGCTGTCGGGGGGACACAGGTGAAAGTGACGGACAATGACACAGCAGGATTCTTAAAAGGGAGAAACACAAGAATCACACAGATATGAACAAATATGGAAATGATGAGCACACTAAGAAAGGGAGAGAACACCGGGGACGTGGGCGCTACCGGAAGAACAAATAAAGTAAGAAAGGTAATTAGAGGAAAAGTAAAGCTACTCAAACAACATGGAAAGACACACTTTCAAAATAAAACAGGAAACTGTAAAACACAGTAAGATGACAATAATCTTTCAAAGTAGAACGAGACCCAATACAGAACAAACCAAGAAATGAGTAACTGAATCCAGACTCATGCACACTAAAACTCCATTACTGTGCCAAATAGTGACGTTAACTCATCAACGAGAGTCGGGGGTGATCTCTCCCATTTTAATCTGTCAGTTAGCAGGATAACACACTATCCTACAACTACTCAACAGTTTTCCCTAGAGCTCTGTCAGAGGGCTGGACATGTGGCAGAAGAGAACCAGTTCTGTGCTGGAGTCGATCTGGATGGAGAGGCCTCCAAAAAGTATTTTCTTTATTCACAATTCCAACGATCCTTGAGGACTTCCAGACATTGATAACATATGACCTTGATGGATTTCATCTGTTTTTAGGAATAACTAAGGGGAAGTCGTGCCGACCTATTGGCGGTTTGTTCTCTGGACGTGAGCAAGTATACAAGCAAAGTTCTAAACCCTAGATCAGTACTTTACAAGCAGACCACAGCAGAACTAGTGAAAAACAGTCTGGCAATCAACTGGAAGGAAACTGCACAGGAAATGTCAACAAGGGTAAATAAACTTTCACAATAAGACATGAAACTTAAACGTGGGAGTCTTTGATGTTGGTTTGTGATGAACAGGGGGATGTTTCAGAAGGTGGGTTTAGTGGAAAATCGGAGTTTCTTAAGCCTGATATGAGGGAAACTCTGGATTTTTCTGTTCCAGGGGTAATTTACTCTTGTTAACCTCATCTGGTCGCTGGCTGATTTTTTCGACGCAGCCTGAGTTTGTCACTGACTCCTCCTCCTTCTGAGCCTGAGGCAGAGCTTAAGACATGACGTGGCCGTCAATCATTTCATTGTTAACATGATGTTAGTCGATTTACATCAGCAGACGACAGAGAGTCCCAGATTGGACGTGCTTTTATTCCCTGATTTATCTGAATGATGATTCAAACCGTACGTCTCGTCTCTGACATCTGAGCTAAAAGTTGTGTTACTTTTTCTTTTTTTAAATGTTTTCCTTTTTTTCAAGTGGAAGCTTCTCCTACAACATCGGTGAATATTTTCTATGAAAACTACTTAAAGAGGCATTTCCAGATTACATATATTAATTTCTCCAGCGAGTTCTGTGTCCACCCAATGATGAAAAGAAAAATCTGTTCAAATATTATGCAGCCACCTTTTCACACAAGATTAAATCATTTGCAGATAAATTCACTCAGGCGCAACTTTACGACGAAAGTTTTCCGTCCTTCTCTGTTGAAGCTGCTTTTCTTTTCTTTTTTTCTCGAGATATCTGCTCCTGAGAGCATTAAACTTCCAATTCCAGTGGTATGAAGCGAAGACCATAATGCGTCTCACTGGTTGCCATGGTGATTCACAGTGTGAGATCTCCTTTGATGATGGCTTAGGCTCTGAGTTTAACTCGGAGTTAACAAACTCAGAGTAGATTGAAACAACTCACATCAGCTGATCTGGAACTGTAAACTCAGTTTTTCATGTCAGGGTTGATCAACTCAGAGTTTATCAAACCCCATTTCTGGAACACTCCCCTGCTGACCTATTCAGAGTTTCTCCCACGTCTGATCGATTGTCACATTGGGTGGGCTCCAAACATCTCCTATGAACCTGAAAGGGAAAAAAGCAGTTACAGGAAATGAATGACTGAATGATATTATTCATTAACTTTTAAGTTTAGACTTGGGTTTTGCTTCGGTTTGAAGGTGGTTTTCTGTTGCAGCTTCTCAGGAGAAAAACGTTGTGTAAAGTTGTTTGCTGTACTTCTTGTGTTTAGCCTTCTTCTGGACTTGCCCCCAGGAACTCTCCTCAGGTCATGACTCTTCCGTTGTGGTTTTTATTAACTGCTGTGTTCGCACCCTTAGATCAGTGATCCATTATTTTCATGAGGTTCCGTGACTGACGGCTTAGACATTATTAGAACCAAGCCCCTCGTAGGTTCTCCTGTAGATAGAACCCAATGTAGCCAGTGTGTTGAGTTGCTTTAAGGACGACCCCATCTACTTTTCTGTCATTCCCTTGTTTTTCCCTTGACTAACTCCCAGCTTACTGTGGATTTAATGTGTGTTTTCCATTGCAGTTCCCTCTGCCGCGCCTGACGATGTAGCTGTGGAGGTGATAAACAGCTCAGTGGTCAAGGTTAGCTGGATGCGTGTGCACAAGGACAAGTTACATGGACATCTGGGAGGCTACAGGGTAATACCTCAAAAACAGACCTTTGCCTTTTGACACAGGAAGGGCCCTGACCCCGTTTCAAATGTGCTTCTCCCACGTCGCATCTAGAATTCTTCTCACACTTCTATATTCATATGCGCAGTTTGATGTCTTCCGGCAACAGCTGAGCCTGCCTTTGTGTGCCTGTTCCCCGTTGTAGATAAGTTGGTGGCGCCTTCGCAGTCTGGTCGACTCAAAGAAAAGCCACGGAGAAAAAGAAACACTAACGTTCCCCGGGGACAGGAACCACACTTTGGTACCAAGACTGATGCCCTTTTCTGAGTACAGCCTCATCGTCATGTCCTTCAACGGTCGGGGCAACGGCCCGGGCAGCCGCCCCGTCAACTTCAAAACCCCAGAGGGAGGTAGGATTGTGGAAAAACAGCATGGAGCGTATTGATTCACAACTACTGAGGGAAAAGAAAATGTAATAATAGCCAAGGAAGCTGCAGAGTTTGAATCCTTACTGTATGTTTCACTGTCTTTATCCACAGTGCCGGAGAAAAATGCTGTTTTCAGTGTCACAGGTGTGCAGAAGGACTCAGTCTCTCTGCTCTGGGCCCCCCCACTGGAGCCAAATGGGATTCTGACTGGTTACCTCCTCGAGTATCAGCTCAGTACGTATCCAGACGCTTCATGCTTATTGTGGAAGATATAATGTGAAAGGCTTCCGAATCAAAAGGTCCAAACATAAAAAAAACCATTGTCGTATTTCCCTGAGTTGTTAACTTTTACAGTTTTATCCTCAATTTTTCCAACATAGTCCTAAACAGGGATAGTAAATGGATTTATATAAACATTTCAGCACATTCTGAGTGAAATCCGAAAAACTCTGGGACGTCCTGGGATTGTCGTTGTGTTTGCCACTGATTGTTCACGTTGACATGATAACTCAAAATCTATTTCACGGATCATTTTCGTTTCTAAGCACATAGACCTTAGCGTGAGGAAGAGCTGGTTTGAGTTTGGGAAAGTCCGGTTGTATATTTTCAACACCAGAGGAAACTTTATCCCCAAATGTCTTTAAGTCATATTTTCTCAAGCGTTGGTCCGATTTACTCCAAATTTGGTGAATATGAATCAACCCGAGGTACATATCATTAACTGTTATAGCTCATATTGTTCTTACTGGGGGACTTTTTTCTGACGGAACACACAGTTTTTCACATAAACTCACATTTCATTTTAGGAGTTCAATCAGGATTGCTTGTACAGCGCAGGGGATTGAGGGCTATTCAGGGATATACCCATGTTTGATAGCTTGGGTTAGCCGGGTTTTCTCCTGCCGGAGCACATAAGTTAGTTAGAGAGAACGTTTTGTGTTTGTTATCATCTGCTTATGCTACATAACGCTAAAGGAAGAAGATCCTCATGATGTAATTCCTCCTTTAAACCGAGATTAAAAGTTCTGGTCAGCGACGTTCCCCACTGGCCTTATTGTAGCGCTCATTATCTCTTACCTTCCAACCATAATGTTTAGTTCTTTGAGAGTTTGTATCAAAAACGAACTCTTTGCCGTTGGCTAGTTCGTAGCAGCCGACATCTTGCACGTAGGTTGCGACGCAAAGCATAGAAAGAACGCATCCAGGAAGTATTCCGTTCCGCCGTTTACAAGGTGAAATTGTTCCTCTGATGGGTTTATGAATATATTTACTCACCTCTCTGCGACCAATGAGCATTTTTATTCTGTTTAGGCTTTGAAACAGTGTCCAATCAGAACTAGAAAAAAAGCACTGAGACCACAAACCTCGATCCGGAGCCAAAACCAACCTGTGGGCCCACTTTGTTTCCTCCTCAGTCGCCGCCGTCATCATGTGGATGAACTCGTAACGTCACAGGAAATGTTATCCTCTCTAGTCAAGGGTTTTACTCTTTATGACACATGGTACGTCATTTCCTGTTCCTCTCCAGAGTTCCCGTTCCTCTTCAGTGTAAAACATCAAAGGAACAAAGGCATCAGTAATGGACACTGTATAAAACATCAAAGATCCAAATGACTTATTTTTTTTCATTTTATTTTTAAATGCTGCGAAACAAGAACACGTCACCAAAATGTATTAATCTCTAGGACATGCCCGGACCTTCCTCTGGGAAGAATCTCATTCAGATCCGTCCATTCATTTTACACAAATCTTTGTGTAAAATATCAGACGGGTGGTTATAATGTTATGGCTGATGGCTGTGTTTAAGTTCTTAAAAAAAGAGAGCACCAGTCGTTTTGGTTCCTGAACACTGATCACTCCGGTTCCGTCGTTACCTGTGGAACTTACCTGTCTAGTTTGCTGATTGGCTGCAGCAGCGGGATGTGGGCGAAACAAGGCGGGGTTAGGCTGGGATTATCTCCGGGCCCCACGACCCCGAATAGGATAAGAAGTTACAGATAATTCATTCATTCACTCATGGATTTTATGTTGGCCAACAGCAGTACCACAGTCACATCAAAGGTTAGAGTAGATCTCATCTTGAGGAAGATGAAATTCTGCCTCTGCGAGGAGCTCGAACCCCGAGAGATCTCTAGTTTCATTCAAAACAAAAACATGTTTTTATTTGTTGCTTGTAGATTCCAGACGAGTCGGAGAATGAGAAAGGAAGTACCAGAATGTTACTAAATGTTTCATGCTTAAGATTTTTAAATTTTACCTTGGCTGTACACGTTTTGCCTCTTTTGATAAAAGGAAATGTAACTTCACAATAATTATAATAATAATAATAAGACATTTTGTTTATAGAGCACTTTTCAAAAATACTCAATGATATTTAACAGGAAGAGAAAAGGAAACAATCTTGTAAAACCGGTACTTATATCCTTTAATCGTCATCTACCATGTCCTTAAAACAAATGTTTTGTTTTCATTGTTTGGTTTAGAGACTGTATGCCGCAGAGTAATAATAATTATAATAACTTTATTTGTATTCAGCCCAAAGTGCTTTACGTACACTTCAAATGAAGATAAAAACATTTGTGAAAGTCAAAACGTGTTAAACATAATTTAAAAAAAAATCTTCCAACAAAGCGCCATAAAAAACTGTAAAAAAAAGAAAAAAATAAAGGCTGACGCAAATAAAAATATTTTAAGCTTTCTTTCCCTAACACTCATGGAGAAATTACATACTCGGAATTTAATCAATTCAGATACCGTGGTGAAAGCTCCTGTGTTTCCACTGGGATATTATTTTTGGCCTGGTGTTTAACGGTCTATACTTGCCTCTGTTCTGCTCCAGCTTATATCCTCTTAAGACAAAAATAAATTTGCATATGCGCTAACATCCACAGGCAATATACGTCAATTTGTGAACAGGGACCGCAGATGAGGGACCTGAGCCGCCTCACTGCTCTACATGCATATTGTCTGCATATATTATATTGTGTTGTGTTGATAGAGAACCTGCGCATCTCATTACAGGTGTGGTTAGAGAGGATCTTCGGTTTGCTGGTGATTGTTTAACCCGTGAAAGGAAAATCGATGTGCTTCTCTAACAGGGCCAGGGTCACGCTCTGATCAGAGAGTGTGTATAGAAAAAGTTGTCAGGGTGACGTCTGGTCGAGCTGCTGCTGACCAAGGCCTCTGTCACAGTCTGTTAAGGTCAAGTACGTCTGACCCGATCCTGTCCACTGGGGGGTTCTTCACCGTTGTGCACAGCCGCGGGAATAAATGCACATGTTGGCCCACTTTGCTGTCCTTAAACAAAAGTTCTGGACAAGCTAATGACTAACTTCCAACATCTTAGTGCCGCATTTCCCGGCTAATTGACTTTGATCTGGCGACTGCACACGAGGGCCAAGTGTCATCCGGCATTCCGGGAGAGAACGCTTTAGCCGTGGCGCCGCAATAAAGCCGATGGAGTCTCTGAGGTGTGACTTTTTTTGAAGTACCCTCAAAAGAAGTCATGTGCAAAATGTTGAGGATAATGTAGCCAGATGCCAGTGGATCATCAGTGACAGAAGTGGATCCTCAAGCTGCACGGCAGCTGTTTTTAGGACGACACCCACTTTTACAGCAGCCTTTAATGGCTTCACATCTCATCGGTTTCATAGTAGGGCCTGTTGAAGCAACACACTGAGCATACTGAAGACCGGCGTTCTAAAACTCATATTAAATAACCTGCTTCCCTAATAGAACGTTTCTATCCGAGAACTAGCAATCGTTTCATATCATTGACAAATGTGTGGAGTTTCTCTTTATCTAAACAAACTTTTATTAGTGCTAATAAAAGCTGTCCACCGGCCCGGTGCTGAAAGTTTTCTGTTCCAAATAAATGGTCGGAAACGATGAACGTAATGTTCCCTTTCTACCGTCTACCTTTACACATTCTGCGTCTCTATTTCTTATTGAGGAATGTCGCCGATCCTGTTTATAATACGACCCAGTGGCAGCATGTATATGCTAAAGAGTAAGGGGCCAAGGATGGAGCCCTGGGGGACACCACAGGGCCACAGAGGAGGGGGCATGAATCATGCCTATTGAGAAAATCCTCTTCAATAAGTAGAATTTATTTTGGCATATTAAAGCATGTGAGGACCTGCTTAACCGAATTATGTGACTTGATACAACAAAAATAGTTAAATAAAAAATAATAATAATACATTTAATTTATAACGCAGTTAATAAGAGAGATCAATCAAATAAGGGTTTTCTAAAAACACGCTTTATCAAACGTCTGAGCTCATCTAATTAACAATGACTATTTTCCGTGAAATACCAAATTTCAGCATGAAATAATTTCATAATTCTTTGTCTTAATTGTTTTAAAACATGCTTGACCAAACAATTTTTCATTTTCATACTGAATTAAGATTGTATAAGATGTGAATTTAATTAATTCCCTAATTAAATCAAATATGCAAATTAAAAATGCAGTTTCAATAGTTGTTTCAACTTGGTGAGGACATTTTAGGGTGAAAGATAATGAAAATTGTCAAGTATTGAGCAAAACTAAAAAAAATCTGCCAATGAAGTAAGATGTTACTCTTTAGAATTCCTAAAACCAGCATAAATGTCTCTAATAGAGACTCTAATCAACCATCGAACTAGCCCCTAATTTAAGTTGTGCTCGTAACAAACATTCTTTTTCTGTTAAACACAGTTAAAATGAGTATTTTAGTCTAACTTTAAGAATCTATACTTTAATCCACAGGACAAATCAGGGTTTAATCTAATTGTGGAATAAAATGAGATTATTTTCTAATAGAAAACTTTTTATGTTTTTACAAGAGTTTCCTTATATATAGATTTTTATTTTAATAATAAGACTTATTTATATATATCTTATTTTATTTATAATAAGACTTATTTCTTGACATGACTTTGGCTTCAGTCTGTTTTCACTTCTGTTTTTCATTCGCTTTGAGCTCGACTCATGCCGACTGTTCTGGTCGACCGTTTTTAGTTTCCCGGGCCGGTGAGTGTTGAACTGAACAACAACAACCAGAAACTTAACTGACCCAGCAGGGCAGAGAAATACGCAACTGACATATTGTGAATTACTTGACAATTGAAGTAATTTGAATGAATGAAGTCGTTTATCTTGAATTATTGTTAAGCTCATTTCGGCCTCAGCTTTGCGTTTGAGGCTGTCATGTTTACATGTTTACATGGGCTGAAATAATTGCATTATAACCCTAGAGATGAAGTGCATAATGCATATTTTGATGCCTCATATTTGTCTGTTTGGGCCAATTAATTATTTTGTTGAACATATTAAGGATTCGTGTGGCGGTGGGTTTTTGTGAGGTCATTGGCAGTAGGCAGATGGTGAGTGCGTTTCAGGGAACGGTGTCAGAGACAGACTTTAATTAGCACCGGTTTCTTATCGTGTGGTAGATTTTGACTTCAGGAGAGAGTCTCTCTTAACTCTTTAATATCCTGCTCAACCGTTTTGGCTGGATTTCCTGTTGAACTATGAGCCACTTGACTGGACCCGTTTATAATAAGAACCAGAAGCGGCGTGTATATGCTAAAGAGTAAGGGGCCTGTGATAGAGCCCTGGGGGACACCACAGGTCAAAGGGACCACAGAAGAGGAGTCATTGAGCATGGCTATTGAGAACGTCCTATACAGTAGGCATATTAAAAGCCTGTGAGGACTTACCTGATACAACCAAAAAAAAGTCTAATAATATAATAGTTTTCTAAACACATGCTAATAATCTAATTAAAACTGACTACTTTTCATGTTTTACAGTTTTAAAACATACTTGACCAAACAATTTAGTGTCCAAGATATTAATTCACTTATTAAATGCCTCAAACGAATGCAAATTAATAATTTTGACGTAGTTTTTTTTTTCTTGGTGAGGACAAAAATGGTTTTAATGTCCAGTGACTGACCGAAGGTGGGTTTACATGGACGGCCTGATTCTGAATTAGATACGGGTAAGTAGCCTAATCAGACAGAAAATGATGAATGTAAACTCTCCTTTCCAATGAGATTTCATTCCATTGCATGGAGGTAGTCTAAATCATTTTGTAAGCCTTTCCGATAACAAGTAAAAAAAATTCGGAAACTCTCTGTTTGAGTTGTATCTGAGCATGCGCAGCGATGTGACGTAATGCTGTGGCTGAGTTTTTACAGCGCCGCGTCGCAATTTAAATCTGGTGACTTCAAAACAGTACAGGTCCACATCGGAGAGTCATTTTCTCATCGCAACTTTGAAAGATTTGAACATAGTTGGAAGGTTAGATGGACGAATAGTCACTTCCGCGTATGCCCTCTTTGTCGTATTCTTCCTCTGGGCGCTTGTCCTCTGGTACCCAGTTCATCGTAGCATTATCGAACACTTTATGAACTGGAGTTTGGATTATCTGCTCCAAACAGAAAGCGGTTTCTGATTAGATGAGTCGAAGCATGTGAACACCGGGTCAGAATATATCACCGGTTGCGTAAACAGGCGACTGACATTTGCAATTCGGAAAGGTTTAATTCGGATAGGAGAAAAGTGTCAAGTAAATGTATCTGTGTGAGAACAGATGAAGCCCCTGAGCCCACTGAGAAGAACCCACAGTGTTACACCGCCCCTTCGGAAAGCCTCTCCTCAGGTCCGACACTGGACCTTCTTGCAATCTTACTTGAATAGCCCTGACCTATAGCAGCTTTCACGCCTGAGTTTTTTCCCGATAGATGAGAAAGTGTCCGCCCACGAGATAGAAACATCATGTCCTCTTCTCGGTAGCCGTCTGGATTGCATAATTTAGCAAAAATGTTTTTATCCCCAGAGACCAACTATTAAAATGTCTTGATGTCTGATCACAGTGGGTGGCGTCCAAGAAAAACAGAGGAGCAGACTAATACATTCTTGACATTGTTGTCGTCGCCCGCTAACAGAGAGGCATGACACCTCTTTCTCACAAAGGTCACCTCAATACCCGCTGTGCTTGTTTCTGCTACAAAGAACATAAATGCCACCTCTCTACCCGCCCGATCGCTTTACCTCCTGACGAATGGGAGCCGTCGCAATGTAGACAATGGAGACGACGCCAATAAATCCCAGTCATGAATTAACAGACCACTCTCTGACTGTTTGTTAATGCAATATGATAACTTGAGGCAAATGAAATTAGCTAATGACGAAGCTGCCATTTGTTCAAACCAATAAATCAAATGCGGAAGCCAAGATAGCGTTTGGCATTTGCTGAGATGTCTGTCTTCTAATTACCAGATGGAAGTATTTTTGAAACGCTGGCGGTTTTTGTCTGCTAGGAAACAGATTCTAGGTTGAAAGGTTCATAATATAATATAAAAACAGCCGGTCGCTGTAAAGAAATAAGCTCACAAACGTCTGGTTTTACTCTTTATTTATTTATATTAAAAAGCATGCATGAGTAATTCCAGTTGAGACAAGAAGAGTCATTCTTTGTCAACAGTACAACCCAGAATATTACGAAGAAGCAGAAGTGAATGAGAGAACTGTAATATAGTGGAGGAGTTATTGTTTTATTATATCCCCAGAAAGGAATGTTATGGAATCGTCATCGCTGCTGCCTTTGCCATCGCAGATTGGTCGTGAAAACGCGATAACTCGAAACCTATTTGAGTTGATTGTAAAAAGGTCGGTTTTATTCTGTATTTCGGACATTAGGAGGAGCCTTATCTGCCCCTACTGTCGGAAGATTTCAACCAAACTTTCCCACTCGCAATGGGATGGAGCCAATCCCAGCTAACAGGCCCATAAATAGGCATCTATGTTTTTTGTTTGCAGTTTTCAATGTTAGATTTGAATGAAACCTTATTTTAATGTTACGACCAAAGGTTGCAGTTTTTGCATATAGCCCCCCTTGCTGGACGTAGTTGGTATTTTGCAGCCAAAATCCCTCTCGGGGATTAAAATCCCCATTTTTGGCACACTATCCATCATTGACAAATGGTGAGTCCTCCTGGTCCAAACCCACATAAACTGTGTAGAAGCACATGACATTTTTAGATTTTTTCTATCAGAGATCCCGAATTCACTGATTGTTTTCTTTCATGGTGTTTCTTATGTAATATTATCAAATTCTTTATCTCCGGGTTGCTCCGGGTTGGTGCGTTGAAAAACAGAAGATAGGACATGAATAGAATAAAAAAGGGGGACATGAAATATTGAAAATAGAAGGTAGGTTATTAATAGAATAAAAATGAAGGACAAAAGTAGAATAATAGAAGAAAAGCAACCACAAAAAACAACCGATACAAGACAGTGCTACAGTTTCCTGCACTATATACTGCTCAGTGGAGGTATATTTCAAAAATACTTCTAGCCGCTGTTATTTCCCCAGTATGCTAACACTTATGTGCAAAATATTTGCATAGTTGTTTACAAACTCTTAAATCTTAAACATGAACCCTTTTGTCGGTGTTATTTCAAATCTAGTCAACGAGACCGAGGAAGTGGGGCCGCTCCAGAGTGTCGACATCAGCAAACCCGACACCACCAAGTGGATCCTGCGTGACTTGGAGCCTATGAGCAAATACATGGTCCACCTGCGCTCCTGCACCAGGGTGGGCTGCGGGCCTGTCGTCAGCGAAGAGTGCACCACCACCCTTCAAACAAGTGAGTGATGCAGGCTCCAGATAGCAAGTGACTGGGTGGTGTATGTGCAGGTGGGTGTAGGAGGATGGGTGTGTGTCTTTAGCGTGGGGACAAATGGAACGCGAGCGGCGTCGGAGGGGTAGCAGGTGACCACGCCACCTCGCTGTTTCAAAATGGCTTTGAACCGGTGGAGTTTGATGTATGCCTGGGCAGCCAAGCTTTTCATATCTCCATGTAAGTAATTTTTGTGGATAAACAATTCCATATGGGTGTAGTGGAGGTTTTCATTTGTCACTGTCACCAGAGAGCAAGTGCCTATCGATTGCACGGCGAACATGAGCTATGGAACAATCAGCTAAGAAAGAAAATTGCTTTGAGCCGGAGGGAAACTGAAGGTTTGGATCCTGAAATTATGTAATCATGGGAGTCTTGGTGGGTAAAGTAATCATAATGAAGTAGCTTGTAGCTTGTAATCTTTTCTTTCCAATTACGTATTATTTGTTGGGGATTGAATGCCGTACGTTAGCTGGTGAGATGGTTGGTGGCGGTATGGATGATTGGATGAGGAGGAAACAGGAAGTTGTACGTGGATACGGCGGATTGTCAGTAAAAAGGACTTTGCTGTAAGAGGTACTGTCAGCTTAAAGAATTGGCTGGCGCTTCTAATTCAATAAATCCTATTTTTGTATATCATTCACGCTGCTTTGTGATTTTCAAGAACAAGGCTGATGTTCAGAGCTGTAGCAGCTATTTAGGCATGAAGCTGATGAGCAACAAGAGGAAGTTGTGGGAAAGAGTCGTGAAAGCTAGGCTAAGAAAAGAGGTGACAATTTGTGAGCAGCAGAAAGGTTTCATGCCGAGAAAGAGCTCTGTGGTGATCTTTCCTGTTACCGACACATCTAGATGTAGAAGAGATATTTGCTTTGAGATCGTGATGGAGAAGTTTAGAGAAGGTCAGAAGGAGTTGCATTGTGTCGTTGTGGATTTAGAGAACGTGAACCACAGAGTGACGAGGGAGGAATTATGGGATTGTATGCGGAGGGCTAGTGTGACAGAGAAGTATGATCGAGTGGTATAGGATATGTATGAGAGCAGTATGTCAGCGCTGATGTGTGCAGTAGGAGTCACGGATGGGTTCTAGGTGGAGGTGGAACTGCACCATGGATTAGCTCTGAGCCCCTTCTTGTTTGTTATGGTAATCGTCAGGCTGACAGATGGGGTCAGACAGGGGTCTCCATGGACTATGATGTTGGTTGATGACATTGCGATTTGTAGTGAAAGCAGGAAGCAGGTGGAGGAGAACGTGAAGAGGTGGAGGTATGCGCTGGATAGAAGAAGAATGAAGGTCAGTCGCAGTAAGACAGAATACAAGTGTATGAATGAAAGGAAGGCAGGTGGAACGGTGAGGATGAAGGAGTACAGATGAAGATGGTGGAGGAGTTGAAGTACTTGGGGTCAAATGTTCAGAGCAAGGAGGAGTTTAGAAAGGAGGTGAAGAAGCGGGTGCAGTCAGAGTGGAGTGGGTGGAGAAGAATGTCTGGAGTTAACTGTGACAGAAGCAGTAGAAGCAGGAGTGAAGGGAAAGGTTTACAAGATGGTGGTGAGAGGATCTCTAGTGGATGGTTCAGGGATGGTGGAGCTGAACAAAAGACAGGAGGCAGAGCTGAAGATGTTCAGATGTTCTCTGGGAGTGATGAGGAAGGACAGGATTATAAAGGAGCTCATCAGAGGGACAGTCCAGGTTAGATGTCTTGGAGACAAAGTCAGAGAGGCCAGATTGAGACGGTTTGGACCCGTGAAGGGGAGGGAGAATGGATCTATTATTAATTGTAATAATAATAATTAAAATGTTATCATCAGTGGCCATCAACCAGGTCAACTGCAATATTTTCAGCCATGACCCGTGAACCCGATCCGATGCAAGAACCAATCATAAGTATGGGCAGTATTATTTCTGGCCGCCTTTAGTTTACTAATAGAATCAGAAATAAAAACACTTTATTGATCCCTCGGGGAAACCGGTTTGCTACAAATTCTCCTTGAAAACTGTTAGAATAAAATATGAAACACCGGATGGCAGTAAGGAAAGACACAAAGGCAAATCCTAAGGGTGATCAAGAATCACATTTAGAACCAGATTGCTTCCCTGAAAAGTCTTAGTTTGAAGTCATCCATGACTGGAGTAATGATTTACAGAGTGTATTTCACTCAACTCCTCCTCCAGCGGACGTCAGGATCTTTCAATCCCATCGAAGTCAGGGAACGTTACGCTTCAGCCTAACCTTTAATGACCTCAGAACCAATGATGACCTCACATAGAGCCTACACAGATTGCAATTTTGTGCTCAGGTATGTTTTAGGGTTCCTTTGGTTTGGCCAACATATAAGATAACATAATGTGCCTTATAGTTTAGAAGTAGCTTTTATTCAAGAAAATAATATTACACTTGTTTTCCTTCAGGATTCAGATCAGTAACTTTGGAAAATGTGTTGAATTTGAACAAATTGCCGAGTCAGCAAAATTTCCGCTACAATTTTAAAATAAATCTTTCAAACAATATAATCAATATAATAATCTTAATCACTACCAGTTTCCACATGATTGTTCCTGGGGTAAAGTCCTACCTCTCCAGAAAATTTCATCAGAATCTCTTCATAATCTTTTAAGTAATCTGTTCCAAGACGGAGGCAGCCAAAAGTTGACAGTATTGTTTGGAACCCGCTACAGGAAACCACGGGTAATAATTCTCTCTTTGTGTGTATTAATGCTGAAAGGCATGGGAAAAATATCCATATTTCATTGAATGTGCTTGTGAGACAGTGAAGATTTCAGCATGAAGTTATTCATGGCGCCACCTCCATGCGTGCTGTTCCTCTTAACTGCTCACGCCGCTAAGCGTCGTATTGCTCTGAGCCTTGCTTTTAATGTTGAAGTGTGTTTTGTGTGTGAACTTCCACCCAGCCATGCATTGTTCCTTTTTTTCTTTACTTTTCTTTTGTGTCTTTTATTTTATTTTTTATTTTTTTGTTTCCCGCAGCTTCCACTTTGGCTTCCACCGTCGGCCCCAGTATGTAGATCTGGTCTCGAGTAGCTAGTGGGAGCATGCTGTACATAAAAGTGTGGACCGCCACGGCGCCACTTTGGGTCTATTCATAGTCTAACTACTGTATTTTATTTTTCCTGCATGGCATTAACTCCTAACATTCATTTCATTATAAAAATACAGTTTATCCCAGCAGCACCAGACTGGAGCTGAGGTAATAATTGATGCTTTAAACCCGTACTGAGCATCAGAACCACCACAGATGTCACAAATATATATTAAAAAAAAGTAGTTTTTATTGTCCTACATATCCTCCAGATTAGCGACTAATGTTCGACTTGAGATGGAAGCAGCATGTGTGCTAACAGTAGAATGTAGCGCCCCGAGTTCTATTCAACCGGTAACCATACCATCTTTTTCTTTTCAGGCAAGTCAGCTCCCCCTTCACGTCAACGCACTCCAAAGTCCCCAGTGACCAAACCCACTCGTTCCACCATAGGTAGAGCTGCAGTGCATTCTCTGAATCGCTGATCCGATTCAGTCCAAATTGGTGCATATGAATCCATTGAAGGAGATCTATTGTATCTATATCATATTTACTCTATTACTTCATATTTCAATCACTAGAGGGAGCTTTTTTACAAAAAGACGGACATAGCTTCGGACATAGCTTCCTAACCATTGGCCGCATTTAGTTCAAATCTGTGCGTATGAATCGTTTAGAGGAGCTCTATCTTGTATGTATCACATCTTACTCTAAATGTTGATATTTTACTCACTAGGGGGAGCTTTTTTAATGGAAAAACACTCTGTCATGGACATAACTTCCCAATAGTTTGTCCAATTTAGTCCAAATCTGGAAAATATGAATCAACTCAAGGAGATCTATCTCATATAATTCATATTTTACTCCTATGGTTCATGAAGCTAGGGGGAGCTTTTTTACGAGGAATGCTGTTATTCGGACTTCCCTTTCTAACCACTGATCCGATTTTGTCCAATTTCGCTGAATATGTTTCGCCTCAAGTAGATCTATATTTAATATATCAAATATTTCTCTATAAGTTCACAGTTTACTCAGCAATGGGACTTTTTTTTATGGAAAACAATGTTTTATGGACATAACTTCCTAATTTGATCCAAATGTAAAGTGCATTATAAATTAAATGTATTATTATTATTATTATTAATCATTTGTCTAATTTAGTGCAGATCTGGAGCGTATGAATCAATTTGAGGAGATCTATCTTGCATATGTCATATTTTACTCTAATAGTTCATATTTTACTCACTAGGTGGAGTTTTTTTTTTTTAAATGAAAAACAGTTTTTTGGACATAACCAAAAAACTGACCCACCAGTCACCTGACCATCGGTTTGATGGTCCGATATGGTGTAAATGTGATGCATATGAATCGTGTCGAGATCTATCTCATATATATATATATATATATATATATATATATATATATATATATTCTTTTTCTCACAAAAAAAATAATTTTTCTGACAAAACTTCCTCACCATTTCTGGTCTTATTTAGCCCAGATTTGGTGCATATTCATCGACTCAAGGAGATTTATCTTGTATTTCTCATAGTAGTTCATATTTTCCTCACTGAGGGAGCTTTTTTTTACGCTTGCTGTCATGCACGACAGCTGAGGACTAGTTTTGTTACACAGAAACAAAGATGTACAACACCTCTATATTATTTTGGCTAATTAGCTCCTCAGGATTTATTTATAGTTTATCTTGTTTCCATTGGAAACGGGTCGGAATGAGAAGCAACAGCTCAATTTTATTGTCTGACAAGAGCACACTGGTTTTAATTTATCTGCCGCACCGCGGGGAAATCTAGCATACGAGATCTATATCCTGAGCCGACAGTGTGGCTGTAGAGCGCAGTCACTTGAAGGGGACAAATATGTCTAATTGTCAGTGATTGATTTGTTGGGCCCTTGTCTCCCCTGAACACATCAGCGTATTGACCCACCAGTCACCTGACATTTCCATGTAATCTTCAACTGGGTAAACAGCAACCCAACACTGGGGGCAGAGGCTGCCTGGGGCCGCGGCCGAGCCGAAGTGGAACGTTCTCCTGGGCCGTGATGGGGAGATGTGAGCTCATACCGGGAGGGTGAAATTTACAGGACACCGAGATAAGTGGATAAGTGGAATCTGTTACCAGATTCTATGTCGGAATATTTTCTGGCCTCTCCTTAAGATAAAAGCCTCCCGGCTTTGAAGGGGTGACTTCCAGGGCGTCGGCTCCCTGCTGGGTGAGCAGCTGCCTTCTGCGGCATCTAATAGCGCCGTGACGAACCGCAGCAGCCAGCCTCGGGATATTTTTAGTTCAGAGTGTCAGATGGAGGTATCATGCAGTTTCAATCAGACAAATTACCATAGATGCAGACTAATCCATCAGCATTAGCCGGAGAGTGTCATCTGCAGAGGTTGAGGAAGGGAAGCGTAGACACAGGTGTCCTCGTGTGCCGACTCTCACCTGGGCAAACGTTGCACCTGAGCTGAAGTGTTTGTTTGCCGTGGGGAAATAAAGTGGATATGCCTCGTCGATTTCGCTCAGACGTGTGCTGTCAAAGAATCGTTTGCTCATGCTAAGGATCCACATCGTTCACAGCTTTACGAGATTCTTCCTTTTCCACGGTTCAGCATCAAAAGGCAGTTGTATGAGATATATGAGTCTAAGTGCGGATTACATTTGCTCTTGCGCTCAAGTCAAATATAATGATTATGATTATTAAGCTTTGCTTTTCAAAAAAATTATCATATAAAAAACGTTAGATTTGTTACCATGCAAAGAATGTTAAACAGATTTTAAGTTCCCGCTCCGAGCTGGAGACCTATCACGAGTTCCGTCAGGAGGACTATCCTCTTGCACAGTCGGGCCATAGTCACTCCTGATAGCACTTTATTATTCTCGTGTTTCACAGACTTTCTCCATTCATGTAAATGTTTTTCCTGCTGCTGATTTTCAGTTCCTCCCCATCAGCTGCATTAATCGTCATTCATTCACATCATTAATTTGGTCTAAGCGGCATCATCAGCCGCCACCACCAGTATCTAGACTCCAGGGGAGGGGATTAAGCGATCGCGATCTCCCCAAAGAGTCTGAGGACCAAAGACTTTTTAATGGACTAATTATCTAAAATATAATTTTCCGTCTCTCCTGATTCAAATACTGCGCAAAATTTAGCCTCCAGGGATTTGACATCCCTGAGATGCTTGATTGGATCAAGATCTGAAGAACTTTGAGGCCAAGTCAACACGTTCAAAATTTAGCTTTCGGTCCCCATCAGCATCAATCGGACGCCAATGACCCTGTTCACCAATTTCCTTTCCTTAGACCAAAACCTAAACTTCTGGAAATGTTCCGACCCAATCATCAGTATTGCTCAGGTCTTCACCCTTGCCCATTTCTCCTGCTTCCAACACACTGATCTTGAGGACATAATGTTTACTTTAGGTGTATAAATCCAACGGACATGTGTTATTGTAAATAAATAATATTGTTGCCTTCACCTGTCGGTGGTTGTAATGTTATGGCTGATGGAGCATTTAAAAACATTCAGATTTTATACACTTTGACAGCAGTCATGTCTAACTACAGTATAATATTTCTGCTGTCTGTATCCAAATATATGCGCTGTGTATTTCCATTTTTGCTTAAGTACATGAAGATTTTGTCTTTGGCGGCGATGGTTAGTTTTGCAGTCTTGTGGTTAAAAAAAAAGAAAAAAAGGAGGAATACTAAAGAATTACCACGATAGCAGAAACAGCTGATCACACAAGCAAAGCAAATGCAAATAGCTAAGTCTCATAAAGGGAAATATCTTCAATTTGACAAAACTGCTCAGAAACATGCCGCTGCTACGGCGTCCAGTAAAAAGATCCACTAACGGCGTTTTGATCTCCGTCCCGTCTTTCTAAAGCCCTGTTTTAGATATGAGAGCATCCCATAGTTTTGATGTAGATCTCTGTTAATCTCCATTTATTTAGTTTCGGAGGCCCCACCTGTGATTTCATTTCCATATCCACATTACTCCTGTCATCTTCATTGTTGATAAAATCACCTGGGCTCCCCTCTGCCGGCGTAATAGATACCTCCTCACGCAGTGTTAGGAAGGAGAAGAGCACTCTTGTCTCTTTTATGGAAGGTGGAGAGCAGCAATCCTTCATCGCGTAATGACAACACTCCAAATCCCCTGTGATGGCGTTGATTTGCCGTGTCCTTTACTAACCCCTCTTTGACATTTCATTTTTTTCTCTTCTTTTCTCCTCATCTTCTCGTGTTTCTCCTTCAGCCCCGGCCCTGTTGAATGTTAGCATAGCTGCTAGCGACAGCTTTGCAAATATCAGCTGGATTTCTGGCGGAGGGCACGCGGAGATTTATGTTGCATTTAGGAACAACCGTAAGCTTGCATTTTCTCTCTTCCTGTCTGGACGTTGTGAGATTAGACCCTTTAGATGAGACGCTGTGTGTCTTTAGATAACCTTTGTGTGTTGTGTGTTTATGGAATGGTCCCTCAAAGCCTTTCATTCATTTGTCCATTGCATTCTAATATTTCTCCTAACCACTAACCCCACCTGATGGTTCACTCCTCTGCACAGGTGAGGTTCTCTGGAAGGTATCAGAGGCCTTAAACACCTCCAAGAGTTTCCACGTCGTTGAGGGGCTGGAGCCTGGGACAGAGTACACTGTGCGCCTCGTTCCTAACAGCCTCCACGATAATTCTAGCATTTATGAAGATGTTATCTCAACTGCAGGTGAGAAATAGGAAACCAAAAAATAGCCTCGGTTTAAACTAGCGCTGCAAAAACCCATCAGCCTGCAATTTTCTCTGTTTCGATCACCGATTTTTATAAAGTCAGACCAACCGATACTGATGTTTGTTTTTCTAGAAAGTTTTAAAACAATAATTGACTGCATACATACATAGAGCGGGCTCAAAGCTGGCTCTGTACCATCGCTAGCTTTAGCCGCTCTGCTAACATTAGCCGCTCTGCTAACATTAGCTTCTTTAAACTTCCTATATTATATATTCATTTTGAAGTGTTCGTTGTGCCGAACGTTTTCGGGGTTGTACCTCTGCAGCTGATTTTGAGCCTACTGGTGTGACAAAATGCGAGTTTTGTGTTTGAAAAGTTTCTAAGCTGGTGAGATGTTTGTAGCCATTGTAGCTCATGCTCGGTCCGTGTACGTTTAACAGGAACAACAGGAATGTCCTACCACGTCTCAATAGGAATTAAAACCGGAGCTCTCTGGGACTCGTCATTGTGTCCTCATCTGTTCTGTTCTACAAAACTAAACTATGACTCCCATAAGCAGATGCTAATGGCTAATATAGCTCTCCATTTGCAAGTTGCAAACAGTTTGTTTATGCACAGATAGACTCGGCCTTGGTGCATATGCCATTACGGTTGGCACTCACCATTTAAATAAATCCTACTCAAAGGCAGTGAATGGCCAAATGAAAAAGTTTTCTCACGAGAAGCTGCTTGATTAAAAAGCTGGAAGAATTATGTTGAAATTCATGGTCAAAGGCTCTTTACTGCCACGTAATTAATATGTATTCCCATATATACATAATCACACTCCACTGAATCTCCTGTATAGATATTTGCATACTATTTCACTCAAAGACACTATTATACACCATAAAACTATCTATAATCATTTCAAGTCTTCTTCATTCACTTATATTTTAATTCAGGTTCTTCTTTTGCTCGCAGTGCGTTTAATGAACTTACCCCACTTGTATGCTGCTGTTCCACAGATATTTCCCTTTAGACTTAATAAAGTGTTATCTTATGGTTATTGCATATCGAACAAGTCGGGGGATATTATGAACCAATCATCTCCGCTGCCAGCGCGGATTCTTTGTCTCAGTCGTATAAGTAAAAACCTATTTCAGGGTTGATTTTGAAATGCTATACCTCTAAAGACCTTAGTGCGAGGAAGAACTGGATTGATTTTGGGAAAGGTCTGTTGTATTTCCGACATGGAGCGAAACTTTTCAAGCTAAGGTTCTCAATCGTTGGTCTGATTTAGACCAAATTTGGGGCATGTGAATCGACTCGGGGAGATTAATCCTTTATGTCTCATATTTGACTCTGATCGTTTATATTTGACTCACTAGGGGGTGATTGTTCTTTTTTTTTGTTGTTGTTTTTTTTCCCAAAAAAATGTATTTTGGGATTAACTTCTTAACTGTTGGTCCAATTCAGTCCATATTATGTGCATATGAATTGACTGAAGGAGATCTATCTTGTATATGCCATATTTTACTCAAATAATTCATATTTTAAAATAAAAGAAAACAAAGTTTGTCAGACACAACTACACATTTAATTGGAGGATTTCAATCGGGGGGATTACACGTACAACGCAGGGGATCGGGGAGCTTTTCAGCGTCACCGCTGGATCAAAGTAGCACAGAACCAAACATGCAAGCTTATATATCATACTGGCTATTATATTGGTAAACTTACTTTAATCAACAAATCTGAGAATATTCTATCGATGAATTGTAAAAGTGTTGTTAAGATTATTTGATTTTAAAAAAAAACAACCTTATCAATCGCCTTAGTTGAAACTATTAAAGAAAGAAAACCAGGCAAAAACTTTGTGTCCCCTTCAATGACACCAGTGCGCTCCAGATTCCTCGAGCAGCGGCTGAAGCCGCGGTGTCGTTGGATTTAATTCAGGTGCACAGGCTCGATGAGGGGAATTACATTTGTACAGCGTCCCTCTCTTGATTAATTAGACAAGCCGGATTAGCTGTTTAATATTAATCTTGGACGGTATCCATCAACCGCGCGCCCTGTCGCCTCCTGTCGTCTCGTCAGATCGGCTTTGTTGATCGTAAACATTCAATCATTGCCCCCCCCGGCACAAAGGCCACAGCGTGTCAAAGTCACCGGGCTTTTGTTCTCCTCAGGTCTGGCCAGCATTCGCGGAGGAATCTCCACCCAGGGATGGTTTATCGGCCTGATGTGCGCCATCGCTCTCCTCACACTCATTGTGTTGATCGCCTGCTTTGTCAACAGAAATAAAGGAGGGAAGTATTCAGGTAGGCGCCCGCTCACAAGCACACACATCATCCTGCGTGAAATACGAACCGCTGCTCCCGGCATCATTATATTTCCATTTCACAGGTTGTTGCTATAAAAGAAATTATAAATCATCAGAAAAAGCCATTATAGGAAAATGTGTAAGCCGGTGTTGTCGTTTGTCCGCTAGCTTATTGTTATGCAATGATTTTACATGAAAAAACAGGTGTATTAATAGGAAAATGAACACTTATGTTCTTTTTTTGCATCATTTCCAACAACAGTCCAAACAAAGTCCACAGCGAGATAAAATGCAAATGCTGCACATGAGCTGCCTCTGCAGGGAGTGATGACATAAGCTCTGTGGCACCTCACTTTTATTCCTCCAATCGGGGACACGAGAGTCCTTATCGCCTTATCATTCACGGCTAATGGCCGTCAGGTTGTCGTCCGGCCAGCGATCGCTCCACGCGTCAGCAGAAAAAACAGCGAGTCGCAGCTCTGTTCTTTGTTTTCTCATTAAGTTCTCATTATCACCCGTCGCTTCGACAACCTCAACTTCCCGTCGCCCAGAGACAGAACCTTATCAACGTTTCATCACGAATTAAAGGTTTATACAAACTTGAGTATCTGGATATGATTTGGATGTAGAATTCAATATGTAGAAATATGATCAGAAACGGATTTCAGCTCATTCTGAAGCCGGTCGTTTCAAATTCTGCACGGATGTTGCATTCGGTGGATTAGTGCGGGGAACGAGGGACTGAGACTGATTCAATCAGGAGGCAGACACAGTCATCTTCCTGTCTCCTGTGGTAAACACTGTTATCTTCTCTTCACTTTCTTGTCTTGTGTCTTTCTTTGTCTGAGCAGTCAAAGAAAAGGAGGACCTCCACCCAGACGTGGAGTCGCAGGGCATGAATGATGACACATTTTGCGAGTACAGGTAAGCACCACCCTCTCTGCGCGATTACACCACCTCAGTGGGTGTCTCTCTCCGCCGCTTCCATCCTCCTCTTTCAACTAACCCTTCTCCTCATTTCTCCGCTTGCCGCGAAAAAAGACAAGCCGGCACGCACGAGGTTCAAACGGAGCCTCGCTCGTCTCCCGTCGGAGGCGTTTGATGGACTGAGTGACCGGGAAGTACGTGATGAACGGCAGTAGAACCCCTGAGCTGTTTGCACAGCCGTGTTGTCGGAGTGCTAGTAGCCTCTTGTAGGACGTAATGGTCGTAGCTGCAGTTGTTCTGGTGATTGTGATAGACGTCTTTATCGTAAAGGGAGCAGCAGGGCCGCTCTGATGCCGCCGTTCTCCGTTCCGACGGAGCTAAACGCCGCCCGCCCAGCTCTCAGCAGGGGGGCTCAAACCAATCAGTGTAATTGAAAGCCGCTCATCTCCCGAGCAGAAATACCCGGGCGTGTCTCATTAATCCTTTAGTGGTCCAATTCATAAGCGTCTACCACAATACGAGACCCCGTGTAAGTCTCCAACCAGTGGGAATAAAAAGTTCCGGTGACGGGTTCTGAAACGATGAAGAGTTTTTATATCTGCTGACAAACCGGTTAAAACTTCAGAAGCGCCTTAGTTTGTCAAGGATTCAGCGGAGTGTAAACCTGCGCCCCCTTGTGAGTAAATTAGGAAGCGTTACAATAAAACATATAAAGTCCATCAAATTTGGATTAAATCGGACCAAATGTTGAAAAATTAAGGCCTGAAAAGTTTGGGAGGTGAAGCGCCGCCCTAGTGTCAGAATTACATAACTAACCTTTCCTAACATCAATCCAGTTCTTCCTCACGCTAAGGTCTATTGCGGTATTAAAAATGAAAATGATCCAAGAACCAGTTTCTGAGTTATTGCGCTAACACGACCAATCTAGTTAAAATTCTGCCCATTTGTGGGCGATGTTAAAGACTATACTGATTCGGACTGAGCCTTTTGTCCATTTTGCATCCATTTGCATGACAGTCTACAGAAACCGACAAAGAGGGGCCGTACCAAAACAAATAATTGGGAGCAGTGTTCATAGCAAGACGTGACAAATTTGTCTAGTAAAAAATAAAATAGTAAAAGAAAAATCTCTCAACCCAAATATCGAAATGCAACGGCTTCACATAACAGCGCCGATTACATCATTCCTCTTTTCAGCGCTTACTAGTTGTTGGTCATATTACCTCATCCTCCTCCCGAAACTTTTGAGTCTGTTGCGGTTCCATCGTAAAAAGACGAGTGCGTCTGACTCTTTGTATGTAGATGGAGGATAAATGAGCCTTTAATTGCTTAATTGTCAAGTCATTTGAGAAACATCCATACCACTCTCATGTCTGTTGTTAGGGTTAGGGTTAGGTGACAAGGTGACAGAAACAGCAGGATCCTTCTCTGAGCTCAAAGAAGAACCGGAGACGCTAAAAAACCACCTGTGGACATTTGAACTCTTATGTGATGCCGTCATAGAACAGCCGGTTACCAGACTTGCCTGATCATTTCGTTTCTAGTCTTTGCATCAAGCCGAGTTGCTAACTTTCTGGTGGTTGTAGCTTCAGAGACACATATCTGCCATAACATTATAACCGCCGGCAGACCAAGTCAGGCTAAAACTCACTATCTCGTTAGAATGGCCCCTGTCAGGGATTTATTAGGCAGCTATTGAGTATTTTGTCATGACTCGGAATAACTTTGATGTCGAGATGATTTAGGGAGAGCATCTCCAGAACTGCAGGAATTATTGGATGTTGCCTCTCCACAGGTGTAAGTGCCCATCGAAGTGGTCTAAGGAAGGACAACCAGCTAATTTGCGACTGGGTCATGGGCATCCAGGGATTAGTGATGCTCGTATGTATGTGGACTGTTGCACAAAGTTCTGAAAAAGTTCTGCTAGGCCATTTAGAAAGGACACACAGAGCTGTTTTGGTGGCAACAACGGCATGTTCTTAACATTAATTGGGTAGTTTTAATGTTATGGCTGATCTGTGTCTTTACAGACATGAGGGTGTACCAAGTCATTGAACCAGCTGGAGGACATTTAAAAAAAAGTGTAAACTGTTAACTCATCAATTCATTCATTAGACGATATTATTATAAAACTAATATCAGCGTTCTCGATTTATTTAGTTTTCTACATCTAGCTAAATGTAGCAGCTGAACTCCTTCGTGTAGTGCAACACACTTAAATTGAGCGTTGCGTAAATGTCCACTTAGAAAATACTTATGGATCCAGGATCAGGTCCAGAAATCGAATCTAATCTGATGAATCTAATCATATAAAAGCACATAGTTATCGAGCGCCGTGTGTAAAAATAGTCAATTTATCCACATTTTGCTCCAAATGTCTAAACCTAAATGTTGTATTAAATGTTAAATCTTAATCTAAATATAAATGTTTAGAAAATATGTAAATCTACAAGGACGTCAGCAGAATTTCCAAAATAAAAGCATGATGAATAATAAAACACTTTTATACACAGTACATGCGGGCCCTTTTGCATTAAGGCGGGTTCTGAGCAGGTTCTGGGCCAGTGCCTTACCGAAAATTGCCCTGGCCCCTCAAAACGGCGGCTTCAGAGCAAGAAGCAGTGACATCAGAGAATGGGGGTGGTTTTTCGCAGCAAACAAAAAGTTTTTGTCCGCCATGTTTGAGAAGGCTGAGTGATCTCAGGTCTCGTCGACCTGAAGAACCTGACAACATGTAACTCAACATCATTTTCACCATCCTTGCTTTGAAGTTGACCCGTTTGGTAAAGTTATACGTTTTTCTAAAACCACCTCGGCGCAAAAGCGGCCGCGTTTACCGCCGGTCAAAGTGCTTTTCTTCATCGCGCTCTTATTTTGGAACTTCCGCTCACGTCAGTGTAAATTTGTATATGTGCGGTTTGTGCAGCGTGTAATTTTTTAGACTTATTATCACACAAACAGTTATAAAGCTTTGATTTCCTTTTTCTTTTTTCTTTTTTAATCTCTTTATCTCCATTTCTCTTCTGTAAAAACTCCATTGAGCGTCCGTGATGTCATCGATGTGATGTCATCGACACCACATTTAGGTCCAACGTTTAGATTTAGATTCAACATTTGGATCTAAATGTGGCGAAATGTTGCCGTTAAAATCAACGGGCGCCCGGTAGTGTGACAGTAGATGAATGCGATCCAGAATCACATTATAAGCTGTTTAATAACCTTAATGTCCGCTGAACATCTCCATTTTTCTCCCAGTCATCACTTTGTTAAATGTATTGATGCACTTATTATGGCGTGATTGATTAATATGCTCCAAACAGGTGTGTGGGTATGAGTGTGTGTGTTTGTGTGTGTGTGATTATTCCCTGCTGGTCAGCCAGAGGTAAATAGAGGCTAATGTTAGAGGCAGTGATAGATCAAGTCTTCATCCTCCCCGTCCTTTCCAATAAAGCGTGGAGTGAAGCCATGGGTGAAATGAGTCGATTCCATATCCACTCTGCCTCTTGCAGCGACAACGACGAGAAGCCGCTGAAGGGCAGCCAGCACTCGCTGAGCAGAGACATCAAAGCGGGGGGCAGCGGCGAAAGCCTGGTGGACTACGGCGACGAGGACGTTCAGTTCAACGAGGACGGCTCCTTCATCGGCGAGTACGCCGGGCGAAAGGGGACGAGGATGTCCGCTGAGATTAAAGGCAGCGTTCAGACCCCGGCGTGAGGAGCAGCGCCTGGCCCCTCGCCACCCCCTCCTCCCCCGACGCCCTCGTTAACCTGCCGGGAGGATGAAAGGAAAGAGACATTCTCCACATCAAGCACAAGTCTTGTGTCAAACGTAATGCTTCATTCCCAACTGTACACTCCTTTTTTTGGTTTTTTTTTAAAAGCTCTGTTGGTCAGGTGGATGACCGTTACTAAATAACTGTGTATATTTAGTGTGTCCTTTACGTGCAGCGTGTCGTTTTTTTGTTTTTTTTAAAAATAATTATTATCACGCAATCAATTATAGAGAGCTTTGAATTTGTCTTTTTTTGATTCTTTTTTTTTGTTATCTCCATTATTGTTCGTACAAACGCTCCATTGAGCTTCTTTCTGCTCAGCTTTGCCTTCTGATGTCGTCGCGGCGCGGACCACAGACTAGCGGGGATGTCAAGTTGATATTTTTCAATAGGAGCGAATATTACCGACCTTTTATATTTGACAAGGATTCATTCAATATGATGTACAATGTGTATAAAGGCTGCTTATTAACTTATTTTTTCTTTTTTCCAGTGGTTTTATACCTGACAGAATAGCGAGGATTCTCCTTACATATCATAAACGCCGCTTCTTCGCTCGCATTTCCCTTGTGATGTTAAAAATGTATATAATTTAGTCACATATATATCTATATACGTCTTGTTTAGCATTTAGATACAAACTGTTTAAATCACAACCGACTGGGTCGCTAGAACATAATACTAGATCACTGCCAAAACAAATCTGGAAGAGACCTTCAAATGAATCTCCAGACTTTACATTTTTATGTTTTTTCATGATTAGAATTAAAAACCTGAGGTGTCATTAAAAGATTTTTTTTTTTTGTGCAAACTTCTATTTATGATGAGGTTTCATGGAAGAAAAAACTGAATTCACTTGCTTTACAAGGCTATGGGGCAGAAAAGATGCTAGTAGCAGCTTAGCTTAGCTTAGCTTAGCATAGCATAGTATTGCAGGGAGACCTAAGACCACCCTGGCTCTGTCAAAGATCACACATTACTCTAAAGCTCGCTGATTAACGTAACATATCACATTAGCTTAATCTTTATGTCAACCGATATTCGAGTAAAGAAAAAATAGGAAAATGTAGTTCGAAGTCCGTTTTAATGTGAATAAACAGCGTTCAGAGTTTTGAAGTGTTGATTATTAAATCTTGTGACGGTTTGCAGATTTCCCTCCGGACAGAGAAGGCGAGCGGCTTCCGCTTATGTTCAGTGTTAATGTTATGCTAAGCTGATAGGCTGCTAGCTGTAGCTTCTGTTTAGTGTGTGGACAGCTTTGCAAAGAAAACAAGTGTGTTCCACAAAACAGCAAGACTCATCTTTCAAAGTACCGCTCCAATGAATCAGTACCACACTTCAGACATGAGGTCAAAATATCCCGGATTTTAGTAGGAGACACTGATGTCATGCCAGAAAATACCAAAAAAATCAGTACCCCATGCAATAAAATGCTAAAATTCACCTTTTTACATGATAAATGTCACATTATAACGTGTCATTTTTACGTTTTTACATGACCGTTTTCACGTTATAATGTGATAAATTTCACGTTTTTACATTTCAAATTTCAAAAATTTAACTATTCACTTCCCATAATTCCCCTGGCTTCAGTTTGATAGACTGGATTGCAAAATACCCAAAACATTCATAACGCAAGACCCCAGAACTTTCTAGCCTCAAAGTCCAGATTGAGATAAACCTGATGACATCATGATGACATCATTAATTATTTTTGCAGAGGTGAAAAATGAATAATAGATAAATGTAAAGAATCATATGTGTGAATAATTTGAGTGTTACCTTACTGAGGAATTTTCATAGTTCTAGTTACTGAGCAAGACTGGGGTTTTTTTGTAATCAGATTACTTTTATCCGGCCGCACAGTACTCTTGACATCACACTGTCGTCACGGCTGCATGAGCCTTCCTCCGTCATTTCAACATCCTACTGTACGGAACACGGCCGTTACCTTGTTCTGCATTAACCTTAGCTCCGTGTTCAGAGAGATCGCCATGTTTTGTAAAAGAATCAGTCGCTGCATGTTCACAATGTTAATTGATGTTTTTGGATGTCATTAAATTGGTTTACTTTCTTACACCCTGGTTGGTTCTTCGCCACAGGCGTTTTCATAATCGTGCTTTTAATTCGTTTTTGAAAGCGCATAATGCTAGATTTCAATATAAACATTGATTTATGTCACAGCCAAAGGTTGAAGTATGTGCAGGTAGCTCCCCCTGGTGGACTTTGGTGGTATTTCTGCGGCCAAAATCCCATTTTTGACACATTTTGGGTCACTTGACTATCCGAGTGTATCAAATGTAGAGACCTCCTGGTCCTGTCCAACAAAATCTTTATAGAGTAACATGAACTTTGTGGTATTTCTATTTAATTTGATGCAGTAGTTTTTTCTGAGTTTCTGACAAAATTCTTTGATTCTTTTATTTTGTGCTGTTACTGTAACATAATGCTGTTTTAGTCTATAAAAAAGAAAACGGGGCGGATAGAAATATTGTTTTTTTTTTGTGTTTAATCACAGATTACACACACATCGTGACAGATACACTGGAAATGAAAACATTATTAGTTCAAATAAAGACTTACGTTTTTGGCTTGTAATAATTAAAGAAAATCAGCCAATGGGGAAAATTAGCTTTGTAAGGTTTCTTGAATTAAGACAATAATTAGATAAAGAAAATTTTAGAATTAGCTAGGAAATCTAATTTTCACCTACATTATACTAATATAAGAAGTGTTTCGTTAAAAGAAGATCAATTTTCCCTCAGAAGTACCAGTTTACTATTAAACTGGTTCACGTATTAATATTAATATTAAGCTAATATGCGTAAAAAAGTTAGCCGGAAATGCTCATATTGAACATTTAAGATGTTTTCAAGATTCTTCCACTCAACAAGATATTCGTGCAAGATGCATTGTTTAAAAACAAGTCTGAAAATGTTACTTGTTCAGTGATCTTGCTTTATATCAAATGCATTGAGATATTCTGACTAGAAATGTGAAAAATAAACTAGGTAAGATTTGGAGTTTTTTCAGTGAACAATGTTACTAACACGGGGAATAAATAGACATAAAAGGTTATGCAAATACACTTAATAGCTGTGGAGCTTATTTGAGTTTATTTTGGGTATGTTATTCAGATGAGGCCCTTCAGGATTCCCCCTAGTATCTGCAATACGCAACTGATGTTTCCCAAAATCCCTTCAGTTCTTCCTCTCACCGAGTTCTATGTAGGTATTAAAGTGATTCATGCAATAGTTCTTGAGTTGAAAGAGTGAAAACACCTCCTCTTCCTCTCCGGTATAAAACACCAGGGGAACAAGGCACAACGGTACCCAAGGTTTAGGAAAACTTCATGCAGATTCCTCCATTAATGTCTGAGTTATTGCCAGGCGGTAAATCTACCGACAACTCCAACAAAACTCTCTGAGTATCTCTCAAATACTCTGTACCTGGTTGACTGCCCTCTGCCTTCCACTTCAGCGTCTCTGTTCAGCCCACTGAGCCTTCAGCTCCAACCCCCAAAGAAACATCATTGGAATCAAGGTTAATGTCACCGAAATGTAATCATCTGTAGGATATGCCAAGACCTACTTCTGGGTAAAATCTCAAATCAAATCTGCCCATTAGTTTCTTATGTAATGGTTGTCACAGACAAACAAACAAACAAACAAACACGGGGGTGAAAACAACAAAAATCTCCACCTTTACCTCCAGTCAGCGGTTAAATGTGACAGGAGAGGTGACACTTCCTGTTGAAACATCTTCATCACTTCACTATGAGTAAAATATGTAGTTATTTGACAAATTGTTATCATTTGCAGAGTGACTTTTACAAACGTCACGCCGGGGTCAAGCCTCCATCCGAGCGTGGCGTCGTGCCTGATCACGTCTGGCGCTGGAGAGGAGAGTCATGAAGACTCGGAAGAGCGGCCCAGACCGGCACTGGGTCACGGGGGAGGGGCTGTAATAGTGTCTGATGGTTGATAGTGGGACGTGTCAGCTTCAGGGGAATCACGGTCAGATCTGGCTCAGACGCCGCCATCGCTCAGCCAGCTTTGCCTTATCTGCCGACGCTGCGCAGGTGATTCAGCGCTCGGCAGTGCAACCTTCAGGGGGTGATGATGACTCTGGCGGCCATTCTGAAGAGCGCCACTTCTTCAGCAACAAGGTGAACAGCTTGATGCGTCTCCAGTGGTGGATAAAGCCAAGGTAACAGTGCTGATTCCCAGAAAGTCGTGTAAATAAAACCCAATGTGAAGACCGGCTCATAGTTTTTGACAAGTCGATCAGCCATAACATTATAACCACTTACTGGTGAAGTATTTCCATCGCGATGTCTGTGTATTTTTTGTCACTCAGTAAGTTATTGTTCTCCTGGTCTTTCATGTTCAAGTGACTACAAGTAGAGCAATAGATGTACACCAATCAGCCATAAGTTTATAACCACTTACAAATTAAGAAGTCAGAATAACATTCATTATTTCATTACAGCCCTGTCAGTAAGTGGGATACATTCAAGGCAGGGAAGTCCTGAAGTCGATGTTGGAAGCAACAAACAAAACAGGCAAGTGTAAGGTTCTCGAAAACTGTACATCCAAAACATTCTTTTACTACCTGATCAGCAGTGATTAGTACGTACGCTGAAAAAAGAGTAAAAGAAAGAAAAAACTTTTTGATGGAGTAGGTAAAAAATATTTCAATCAAGTATTTAGTCATTGAGTCAAAAATTACATAATCTAATTAAGGTAACTAGATGAGGTAATTCATTTAAGTTGATCAATTTCTTTAACAGTGCATGATCAAAGCCCGGAAGCATAAAAAAGTGAAATTCCATCGTTGGAAATTCTTAATCTCTCTTTATAAAAAAACATTTTTTCACGATTTTTCCTTCAAAAATGTTTTATTTTGAAACAGAAAATAATTATATATTTTTTATTGTTGCACCTGCTGCATTTTAGGACAAATTATTTTTTTTTATACACGCTAAAATGAGAATTGCTGGTGATTGCCCTTAACGACTTAAAATATTGAGTTGGATTCAAATATACTTAATTCAATTTAGATTACTAGTACAAGTAGCGTTCATCAAGAATTGCCTTTTTAAAGGGCATGATTGGACCCCAGCCGCATAAAAAAGTGAAATGCTACTTTAGAAATTCTTCATATCTCTTTCAAATTTAAGTATTTCCAGCTTCTTATGTCTTGTGTCTTAAATTTGAACCCCTAGAACCAGTGACAGGATCATGGGAGCACAACACTTATTGATGCTCGTGGAGCCTGAAGCCTGATTCCCCAGAAGAGCTATTGTAGAGCAGAATGCTGAGGAAGTGCTGGTTCTGATGGAAAAGTGACCCCTCAGAACTCCTCAGAACACACAGTAATCTACAATATCTCCTGGTTTTAATGATATGGCTGATTCGTGTATATTCTTCGTGTACCATCTTTCCACCTAACGTGGCTAAATTAAAGTCTACAGAGATCTTTCATACGTGCCTTCGTCCCTTCTTGTGTTCAAAGAAATCAGAGAAAAGTATTAATATTACAGCGTGAAGAGCGTCGCTTCATTCGCTTCCTGTTCATGTCTGATCGGACTTTAACGGGCTTCTGATCTGATGACTTAGAAAAGCCAAGAAGTGGCACCTCCATCGCCTTCTGACCTCATTAAAAGTTAGATCTTTCTTAACCCTATGGCCGGACTTCTAACATCATCATCATCATCATCATCATCCTCAGTCTGCTTGGGCTTTTCCTGTCAGGCTCCCTTCTCCTGGAGTATCACGCTTGGTGATGTCTCACTCGGTTGTAGTCCCACGTCAACCTTTATATCAAATTGACTTGACTTGCTTTGACTTGTGAACTAAATGCTCGGAGAAAACGAAATAAAGTCATGACTTGTAAATTCTCATGTGGGTCCGGTTCCAAGTCTCTCTAGTCGGGTCTGATGCAATCGCTGTTTGTGAAGGTCGGTCTCGGGCTCCTCTTCGTAACTCTTGTCTTCTGACAAGAAAACAGCAAAGACCATGTTAACATCAGATAAACTGTTTCACTGTGTCTATCTCTCTCTCTCTCTCTCTCCCTGTCTCTGTCTCTCCCTCTCTCTCTCTCCTTCCTCCTCCTCTCTTTTTTAATTCTCCCGGTCCAGCAGCCATCCGGAAACCTCTCTCTTTCTCTCCCGCCTGTCGTTGCCTCGCATTGATACTGGATTTGGTTCGGTTAACCTCTCGGGACCCCCCGTATGGATCACTGCTCTCAAGTATTTTTGTCTTCAGACGTTTTATGTATTCTGATGATGAACTCATTTTCATGGCCCTTCGTGAGGAAGTCACACTGTGCCGGCCTGGGCCCGCACGCTTGACTTCAGAATCCACAATCCTCACGTATAATTCACAATCTACATTTCTATCCAGACAGAAATGAAATGAAGTTCTATGAAGACGACAAACTAAAGGAAATTGTTTATTCCAATAGATGATATGTGGTAATAACTCAGAAAGTCTTTGGATCTGCTGCTCCGAGATACAGCGTAGCACGCCTTGGAGTTTGGACACTGATGGAGGTGGCTGATGACTCTGCTGAGACTGATTTAGGTGAATCTGTGAAGACTGGACTGTAATGGGGAGATAGAGGTTGTGTTTGTATTTGTGTGTCTATGTATGTTTGTGTGTATGTGTGTGTGTGTGCATGTGTTTCTGGGGTGCAATGATTAGTCTTCCTGACTAGACTTTAACTAGAGCGTCATGTCAGAAATTGTATTATTCTAATCTGTATATTTTGTTGATTTTCCAAATAAAATAGAAAATTTAACTGACTAATCCAAAATACTTTTTGTATTATTATTATTATCAAGAATTTCTTTTTTGTCTCTCTCAGTCCTGTGTTGTGCAGTCTGAGCGCTGCAGGCAGGATTGCAGCTTTGAACCCGCCTGCTCCGCATCGGATGTGTTGCTGCTCTGGAGCGGTCCGCTTTTACCGTCTCCTCTAGAATGCGGGGGATCACACAGTTCTGTTGGGGAATAGTTCCTCCTCATCACTGCTGCTCTGTAATTGAGGCATTCTGGTTCCCCTCGAAGTTCCACAAGCTGCCGATCATCATCTCTACCGCAAATGTATTCAAGATAAAGACGCAAAATAAGATTATTAATAGTTGCTAATATGGTGCGAAAATATGCATTTTACACAAAAGTGGTTTTCACCCCTGATAATCCGGTGTCTCGGTTGGATTGGGGGTTGAATTTGCAAAACTGTTGCACTTTTATCTGGTTCATTTTGCTTTCCCTTTTCTGATGATCCATTAAACACCAACGAAGACGATGAAGAAGAAGAACAAAACCCCTCATCTATTGGACAGAACAGGGAAGCGAAATCCATCCCCTTTCGCCGGTTTATTCCCCAGGATGCACTCCGCTTTGCTCCACTTTCGATCTTCGGCTAAGAACTCGGCCCGCTTTGCTTTCACACCACAAACTATCTGGACCAGGGTTAGTTTGATTGTAGGTGAGTTGAAGGGGCTTCCCCAGCTGTTCCAGCATTTTCTGCAAATTCAATCCAAAAAAAAAAAGAAATTGAATGAATTAAAAGTATGAATGAATATGGGCCGTGACTACGGACTCATTCATGCTTTTATATTTGTGGTAATGGCGTTGAGTTGACCTGAGTTGACCTGAGGTTGGTTTCATGCGGCGGAGGTCCTGCTCACACACACAAACCGCGTTACCCTCCAGCTCGGTGCTGGAGGGTAACGCAGCACCGAGCTCCGGTTAAATTTCCTCGCCCAGTGAATCAGAAAAACAAGCACTCTCCACCCAGCAGCTCAGCTCTGCTGCTTCACCTCCCTTCTCTCACTGAGCGGGCTGGACCTCTAGAAAATGTAAACACATATCGGCGTAAAATGCTTCTCCTGCATGAACGAACTCCTGTAGAGGAGGGGTGTGAGTGTTATTGTGAGAGTGTGATCGGGCCTGAGAGAGAGTCCAGTACAGACTTTGATTAGTCGTGGGAAGGATTCGGCCCACATTTCCTCTCATAACCATCTCTTCCATTCTGCCGCGTCGGCATAAATATATCGACTTGACTTTTTTTCCGTTATGCTAACAACAAATGCTAATTTGTAATAAGTCTTTGACTAACGTGTCTCCCTGATGTTTCACCGATCAGCCATAACATTATGTGAGGCATCAGGCTGGTAGGCACAAGGAGTTTTTCCTTTATTTTCTAAGGGTTCATATTTTACCCAAAAATAAGGAAAATGCACCGAAATATGTTCTGGGCCCGTAAAAGAGGCCAAATGAACAGAACTGAACTCCAGTTTTAAGTTTAAGAAAAGTAATGGATGGGTTAAATGCAGAATACTAACTTTGCTACGCTAAACTGTGATTGTATGTGAAGAATAAAGGCTTCTTCTTCTTCCTCCTTCTTCTTCTTCATTCCTCCTTCTTCTTTCTTCTTCCTCCTTCTTCTGCTTCCTCCTTCTTATTTTTCATCTTACTTCTTTTTCTTCATCTTCCTCCTTCTTCTTCCTCCTCCTTCCTTCTTCTTCTTCTTCTTCACCTCTTTCTTCTTCATTATCTTCCTACTCTCTCCTTTCTTCATTCTTCTTCATCTACTTCTTTTTTTTCTTTTTCTTCTACTTCTTCTCTTCCTTCTTCTTCTAAACGAAACCATATCTTTGTTGTATGAAATCAAGAATCATGTGTCTTCATTTATGTGAGTCTTTGCAATTTGGGTGTGAAAGATGTCCAAAAGATGGTGTTACATGGGATTTTAGACATCTGCTGCTGTGTGGCGGCAGATGTAACCATAACATTAAAACCACCTACTTAACATTGTTTAGGTTCCATTTTATGCCACAAAAACAAAATTTTAAGACTGGAGTCGTCAACTGCAGAAAACACGGGTGAGAATATAAAAGTTTATTAATCAAAATGAAGGCAGATCATATTGATGGGGAAAAAACAACAACAACAGGGAAGTTGAAAGTCTGAAAATACTAGAAAAGGTCAAAACCAGTGGCATGTGAGGAAATAGAAGCACAGTTCAAATGCTATGGGGAGCAGGAGATGACTACACAAGTGGTTCTGATCAGAGGGGACCGAAGGAACGAGGCATCTGAAATGAGAGGGATATGAGTCATGAAAGCAGAAATAGAAAAGAAAAAAAGAGCCTTTGCTCCCCACTTACATCTTAAACTGTCTTGTAAAGACAGTTTATTCACTAGACCTGCCTGTGGTTATAATATTATGGCTAATCAGCCTGGTTATATTCATAAACCTTGCAGTCGACACCTTTTGAAGGGCAAACCCAAACAATCCCATTATGTTGTAATCACTGGATCCTTTGAGGGTCACATGATCACTATGATATACCCTACGTGACACCAGCTGAGTGGGAAGTAGAATCTGAAAGCCTTGAAGTATAATCTTCTCGACTTCTGGACTAGAACTTCATGTCAGAACTTGTATTATTGTAAATCTGTACAAAAGAAAATTGTGCCTTTCAGTTCTGTCTGACCAGAATGCATTTAAGTGGATTATGCATTATGACTCGAACATCATTACCTGACCCCGGTCCATTACGGCGGCAATGTCAAAGACTTAAGACGAAAAACACTCCTTTATGTGTCGGTTCCTGTAATGGAATTCACAGCGGGGAACAGACCAGCCTCCCCAACGGCATCGCCATTCCCCGAGTGATGAATAGAGGAGAGGGAGGGTCAATGACTTGAAGCAGAAGCTGGACTTTTTCAGAGTCCAATGACGTTTGGCGGCCTTTTTTTTTTTCCGGAGAAAGGAAAAGAACACCAGGACTGTTTCATTAAAAAAAAAAAAAAAAAAAAAGTTATAAATAATACAATAGTTAAATGAATGTCAGAGCTGCCTTCAAGGTCTGGGGAAAAAAAAGAAAAGAAAAAGGTTTATTAAGTAAAGAGGGAAAAATGGATTTCTTCCCCTGCCATGTAAATTTCCTCTCATTCTGCTGCAGAGCGCTTTAAGGCCGACATCATGAAAGCAAAGGAAACACTGGATCCAATTTTCATTTCACAGTGTGGGAGTGTGTGTGCCACTTCCTCACGCCGGATGACTTCATATTCCTCCATAAATAAGACGTATCGCTTTCTTCAACAGGCAGACGTGTCGCTCTCCGGCCCACTGTTGTCTCCATCAAAAATTATAGGTGGGAATCCAACTAGTGCATGTCTGATCCATGCAGGCAGGTAAGAGGAACCCTCTCTCCGCTCTGCTCTCCCGAGCTCTGATTCATTTACAGCGCAGATGATTTTTTTTCCCGGGCCCGGCGCAGGACTGTGACTCCCTCTCTCAGAGCGTTCTCCCGTCGGGGACATCCGAGGGTCTGATCCGTACAATTCACACTCGCGCCGCAAATGAATTTGTTCCCAGATCTCCAGATGTGTCAGAAACTCGCTTTGAATCAGAGTTTCATTCATCAACAAATGTTCCCACCCTGGGCAGGAAGATTTAAAGAAAAGGAGAGAAAAAAAAAGAAGAAAAGTAAGGAAGAAATGAAGTTAAACTTTCAAAACTTTTTTTTCCCCTTTGTTTTATGTTAAACTTATTGAATATCCATGTGGAGTATTCAGCTGATTCACAAACTGGTGTCTGTCAGGTGGCTGAAATTCTCAGGTGAGGCGACTTAAACCCCTGAGTTTGTTTTTGTGATCAAGTTTTTCCAAGTTTGACTTAAAAATCTAACAAGTAAACGTATGTAAATTGGTAAACTTTTCTCATCTATTGCGGAAATACTGCAATAGATGGAGGCTAGAACGTCCTGCTGAAAAACTATTTTTAGTTGAGATACGAGCCTCATTAAATGTCCTCACCCAGAAAATTTGCTGTGAAAAAATGATTTCTTTGCATATTTCTTGAACCCTTATTAGACTTTTTGGTCTATTATTATAAGTTAGTAGTATCAGTAATTCTGTTTAGTAAGTCCTCAAATGCTCAAATATGCAAAAGTGAATTCTAAATAGCATTGGTTAATGCCTCCTCCTTGGTGGCACCTTTGACCTTTGGTGTCCCACAGGGCAAACGCACCAGGTTTGGACTAAATCGGACCAACAGTTGAGAAATTTTGCAGATAAAGCTCCCTCTACTCTCAGAAGTACACAACTGAATTTTTCTCAAGAGCAATCCAGTTCTTCCTCGCACTAATGTCTATTTAGGCCTAAATTTGGATCATTTGGAAATGATCCATGCTTGAGTTATCAAGGGATCTGTGAGAATGTTCATCTCTGAAGTTCTATCAAGAGAGAATCAGAAAAAGAATGAGGAACTTCCAATCGTAGCTGGGGAGGCAATGCTGACAGCGGAGAAACAAATCTGCAAAAAAAAGAAAGGAATGTCCATTTCACACGAGACAGTGAGTTGAAATTTTTCATCACATGTCACAGCTGGAAAATAATCCATAACAGCCATAACATTAAAACCACCTGTGTAATATTGTTGGCGATGCAATGTGTGTTGTAACAGCTGTCAATCAACATGAACTTTTTCAACATGAATCAGACAACACAGGCTAGCCTTCGCTCCCAATGCTTATCAATGAGCGTTAGTCGGCCATGACGCCCTCACCGGTTCAAAGGTCCTTCCTTTGATAGTAGATAGTAGGTACTAAACACTGCAGACTGGGAAGACCCAAGTAGACCAGTAGTTTAGGAGATGTTCTGACCCACTTGTCAGGGTTGTCTTATCAAAAATGTGTTGTGTGAATTATTGGGAGTTTGCCTGTGTGCTTTTAAACTTTTTCTCAGAGGGGAATTCTTTAAATCCATTATGTTATATCTTGAATATAAGTGTAAATGTTTCTTAATAAAAATGTATGAAGTGACAGTATCGGAGAAGGCCAGTAAAAAATAACCAATCTTGTATTTGACACTGAAATATATCTAACTGAGCATAAAACGAAGAAGAAAAAACAACACACACTTTCTTTATGAACACACACACACAAACACACACACGGCAAAGCCACTCTCCTGGTGAGGACTGCTTATATAGCATATTCCAAAGAACAAAATATGCAGGTAAAGTAAATCAATTTTGCAACTGGAAAAAGCATTCCGAGATTGCAAACCTCCACAAGGGAACAGAAGTTACAAAAGTTTATACTATTATTATGATCTGTACAAATAAATCACCATCTTTAAGACCAATACCTGTCCCTCCATTAATGTCTGAGTTATTGCCCGGCTCTTAATCGACCAAAAACTGCAACAAACTCACTCATTGTCCTCTTTCTCATGCGTTTTCCACTTCAGCGTCTCTGCCCAGCCCACTGATGGAGCTGCACACTGACTGTCATCGCTCCAAACAGCTTATAGTTTTATTATATTTTAAATGTTGCGACACATGTTACCTCACCAAAATGTAATCAAATTGTGATCTAAGAAAAAATGCTTTAATTCTAGAAGATAGTTAAAATTATTATTTGTTATTATTGTTTTTTAAATGAATGAATTTATTTAATATTATATAAAATTATTATTATGCTAGTTGGATTTGTCTTGTCACAAAGTAGTATTTGACTTTCTTTTTTTTTTAAATAACTAAATACTCGAGTTAATAGTGGCCAGAAATTCCGGGATATTGTTCGCAGTGAATATTTCTGTGCGGGAAAAGCATCATGGGAAATATTTAGATGATGGTAGTGGAGTCTCGGCAGCGGGTCAACAACAGTCCTTCAGCCTGTCCGAGTCTTTGGAGCTCCGCTGACAGATATAGAACCACACGGCTGCAGATGAGAAGCGGTCTGAACATTTACATAGCCTTCATTCTATGATACTTGAGCGCTGAAGTTGTTGTGACCCGACTCGAGAGGCAGTTGTGAGGGCAACGATGATTACACAGCAATGTCAACCATCTGGGCCCACTTCTTGATGATGTCTGATCCCAATGCTCAGGCAGCGCGGCGCTCTCTTTCCATGGAGGTGATATTTTACCCAAGAAGTGTAGGGAGTCTGGAGTGCAAGAATATCCTGGTAGTGGTTCGGTGATTGGGCTGTGAGCGCGCCAGCAAAAACTGACGTATCTAGCACAGACAGGTGCTGAATGTGGACTCGGCTGGCGCTGATTTGGGAATGTAGGCTACGGGAAACGCATGGTAGGGCAAAAGTAGCAGGAGACCCACAGGAGGCGGGCAGATGGGCCCAGATTAGACATCCCTGTTTCCCTCTGGATGCAGCCAAACACTCTCGGGTCAGAGAGTGGAGCGCCGGCCTCTTCGGATTCAGCTGCCTCCACGTTTGACCTCACTTCTGCACTCAGTGACACCAGAGACCGCCTTTGGGCTCTTATGGGAAAAACTAAGTAAACGATTTAGATTTTTCTTTAATAACGTATTTATTTTGGGACTTTTTTTTTTTTTTTTTACAACTCCAGGACTTACATGGAGTTAAAGGAAATCTATCCTCTTTCGTTTTTGTGCGCTTTTTAAATATCTCCCTACTATTTGAGAATAACGGGACAAGTGGTGGGTTTCGTATGAAACCTAAAATTGACTTTGCACAGGAAATACTTTTAGCAAATATACAAATGTCCTCATATGTGGACAACGGGTCTTTCTTACTGTGGAAAACAAAAACGTAATCAGTGAGTACCTTCATTTAGAGCAGCCGATGCAAAAACATTAGAAAAAGTGTAAAGAATTCTACAAAAAAACTGAAGCGTGTTCAAGTGCGCAGCATCGCAGCGTAAGTAATGTCGGCCGGCATTGTGTATGTGTTTTCACATGGTGAAATTAACGTACGTCATAACATAACATGACATAAAATGTTGTAAGCCTCGTTCAGTGTATTCTAGGTTATATAGTGGCTTTGCCCACCAAGAGACGCTTATGGATTAACAGTAACATTTCTGTTTTTGGACAAGATAATAGTTTTTTAACTGATTCTGAAAATAATAATTATGGTGAAATAATAATTTCAATAATAGCAGTAATTAATTGTTATTGTTTAGGCAAGTCACTTCAGACATCAGCTGCTCACATGTTTCCAGCAGCACACCTCCATCATTACTCTTTCATCTCGCTGCGCCTGTATAAACTCCGCCTCCCCGTCGCTGCTTTGTCTTCACACATTCCGTGGTGGGAATTTTGAATAAAGATGACAATTACCAGAAGAGAAAATTTGTCTTTGTGAATTAATTGGACAAGCTTTGTCAAATGGTTTCTCTCCCCCTGCGTTCCCTCGGCGGGAATGAGTCCAGATCATTGCGGCATTCTGCTTTTCTAATCATGAAAGACAAGAAAGCAAGAAACACCCATTTATTCTCGTCATTATCTAACCAGATAACGGATTTGAAAGCCCAAGGTTACCTTGCTCCGCTCGTCAGCTGGGAACCTACAGAAAGACTGAATGCAGACGAGGACAGTCGCACAATAATGCTGGGTTATGGTAAGTGAATATTTAATAGATGTATAATGAAGTATAATAAGGGATAATGAAATTTGATAAAAAGAGATTCGCAAACTCAGGGTCATCAGCCACCAACGCCACCCACTGCACTCCAATGAAGCGTCATGTAGTACATTATACCGTTCAGATCCTTCGTGTTGACGCCATAACTCAAAAACTATTTCATGGATTATTTTAAAATTCAAATGCATAAACCTCAACGCGAGGAAGCAATGCTCATTTCCGACACTAGGAAACCGGTGGTCGATTTAAGCTCAAATAGTTCATATTTTACTCACTAAGGGGAGCTTTTTTTTTTTTTTTTAATGAAAAACAGTTTTTTGGATATAACTCAAAAACCGTGCCACGGATCATTTTCCATTTTCATACCCAAGTAGATCTTAGTGAGAGGAAGGACTGTATCTCCAACACTTTATTCTCCAACAGTAGGGGGAGTTATAGCTTAAAACATTTTCAGTCCATAATTTCCCAAACGATGGTCCAGGTTTTTTCTGTCTTTTGTTTTTGACAAATAATACTGTTTTCCAACCATAACTTCCTTATTGTTGGCCCCATTTTTTCCAAGTATAGTCCATCATATTTCACTCACTAAGGGGGGCTTTATTTATTAAGAATACTTTTTTTTTTTTTACACAACTTCACATTTAATTAGAGGAGTTCAATCGGAATCATTGTATTAGCAACGCAGGGGATTGGGGACTTTTCAGGGATATTCCTTTTCTGGCTTAGTGTGGATATAACTTCTTAACTGTTGGTCTATTTAGTCAGAATTGGTGCTTTATGAATCGACTCGAGTAGATAGTAGACAACCTAATCCGATTTATGTTAATTTTCAGTCACTGCCTTAGTTTTATCCCCAGAAAAACTAAATAAATAATATTCCGTCTCTGTTTTCCGATTTCTTCTGAATGTGAAATAAGCAAATGCTGGAAAACAAGTTCACTGCATATTCTTAAAAGTCCCTGAAGGTCAGCACTGGGTTGATGATTTCTTTTTGTATCCCATGTGACAAAAAAATCAATCAATCAGCCATTGCAGGTTGAAGAATACAAATCTTATGTGGGTGTTTGATATTTGATACACATGGAATCATGAAAACCCTGCTGCCACCCTTTTACTATTAAATGCAAGGGATGGATTGTTGGACAATAAATGAAGTTAAAAAAATTCAAATGATGATTAAATACCACAAAATGATTCCACAGGAAGTAATTCCCATCTTTGCAAATTGATACAAGGGAAAAGGGTAATCTGGGAATTGCCCGCGGCCTGTATTCCATAACAATGCAATTCCCGACCTGCTTGTATTATTTATTGAAGTGTTGTTGAGGGCACTGAAACAAATTGAGTTTATTGTCCGAACGGCTCCTTGCAAATCCCACTTCGCTGTATCTTTTTTTTTGGTTTGACAGTTATTACCCGGGATAAAGCATCATCCTCTGCACAGAACAAACACGCCGCTGAACGCAGGCATATGCCAATGCATATGTTAAAATACTGTATTAAACGTTGCAGGGCTTTGCAGCTATTACATCAGGCCATCTGGGAAAGTGAAATGCAGATAGCCGGATTAGAGTTGTATTGTAGTGCAGCCTGGAATACGAGGAGAATGCAGGGTCTAATGAAGACTCACCTGTCAGGCTCCTCTCCTGTGGAACCATCTTCCAATCTTAATTCGGGGGGCAGAGACCCTCTCTACATTTAAAAGTAGGCTTAAAACTTTCCTTTATGATAAAGTTTATAATTAAGGCGGGCATAAGCTAGCTCTTAGCTATGCTGCTATAGGTTTAGACTGCTAGGGGATCTCCCATGATGCACTGAGCTTTTCTCTCTTCCTCTCTCACTGTCCCTCTTTATACAACCCTCTCACTTTAATGCATGTTAAATGGTTTAATGCATTTTAATGGATTAAATGCATGTTACTAACTTGACTTCTTCCCTGGAGTCTTTGTGTTTTCTCGCCCTGTAAGGTCACATGGTTGGTGACAGCATCTGCTGCTGTGGATCTGCTCCATGTCCACTGATCACAAGATGCTCATGATGATGATTATTGTTGTTATCATTATTATTATTATTGTATAGTATTTCCCCATAAGCTATCACTATATTTTACATTAATATTAATGTTATTATCAACCTGGGATCCCTGCTGCTGCCGCGTCCCGACCATGGAGCGTTTGGAGAAAGTGGATTATAGCTGATATCTTTGCTGCTTTTCCCCCCGTCTGTATCTCTCCTCACCTGTGTCTCTCTCTTTAGATAATTATATAAAGATATTATATATATA